>PVIU01014429.1:0-51996 GCA_004026605.1 Ondatra zibethicus
AAAAAAAAATATATATGTGTCTTCAATTCCTACATGCTTTTTTCAATGTGAGGTGGTACTCCATGTAATCAAACAGATCATCTAAATATCTCTTAGAAATAAGTTACTGTTTGATTGAAAACAATAGTTACTTTCTGATTTAATAACTAAGGCTTAAAGTAAACTAAAGAAATGTTCCCAATGGGACATTCAAACACATTTGATAAATCTAAACAAATTATTAACACCCATTTTTCATTATCCAATCATAGATGCATGTCCTTCAAACATAAATCCATTGTAGGTAGCTTCAGATCAGATGATAAGAATACACTATCTTCTAAATAATGAAAATAAAACACATTCTGTGTTGTAATACATACCAAAACAATTATTAAATGATCTGGTTCATATTTTAAACCTATTTTAGTTAGTTGAATAAATAGTATGGCACTTATTAAATACTAGGCAAACAGTACACCTGTCCATATGTAATCTGTCAGTTATATTTTGAATGTAACATCAATGGTTTTCCCTGAACTTAGTGATAAAGTTTATTAGACATACAGTTTTGTATTTCTGCTCACACTATGGATATGTTTTGTAATAAATACATATAAATGGAAAAAGTAGAATCCTTAATATTAAAGAAACACAATTACATTATCTATAATACAGTTATTTGAATCTCTCACAGTTGGCTGGGTTTTTTTTGTTACTGTCCTTATGAATTGTAACTGCTAATTCCACATTAATTTGTTTACTATCAATTAGATAATGAAAACACTAGGTAAATTGCTGAAATAAACTCCTGACTCAGTGCCTCTAAGTTCCTCTCTTCATTTTTTATTAAAAATTTCTTATAATTTTGAGATTATAATTCCATTTATTCCATTATATTAATCCCCCTTCCTTTACCTTCGTGCAAACCCTCCAATATGCCCCTGCTTGCTCTCTTCCAAATTATGGACTCTGTTTTCATTGTTACATGAATATCTGTATATACATATATTCCCAAGTATAATCAGTTCGATCTGCATATTGTTACTTGCATACATGTTTTTAGAAAAGACCATTTGGTATTGGATATCCAGTTGTTATTTTCTTACCTAGAAAAGACTAATTGTCTTGCTTTCAGCATTTCTTAGTTGCAATAGGTCTTTGGATATTCCCTTGCCCACTTTGGTATGACTGTTGTTGCTATATTTGGTCAAAAGATGTTTAGGGAGTAGTGTTGGAAAATCTTTATGGGTATTGTGTCTGACATTACTAGGAGACACTGTCTTTTTTTTAGATTCAAATCTCTTTATTCTTTCCATAAATGCCAACCATTCTGTTCATTGTTAGTGGGAAAAATAAGTATGTCCAACCTTAGGCCAGATATACTAATGACCCTATGGTGTATATTTAAGCACCTGCTTATTTAGAAATGACTACAAAATAAGCCTAACATAGGTAAGAACCCTTCTAAGAGAAAGAGAGCCCAAGGTTGTAAGGTAATGTCCTGTGTGTCTGGGACTATTAATGAATATAAGTGAGTAAGAGTGTCCCTCATTTTTCTCTATATTTCTCTTTCTCTCCTCTTTTACTTCTATTTCCTTTGTTCCATCCTTCCAATGTGTGCTACTGAAGTGGAGTTATATGTTATTAAAACATTCTTAACAATAAAATGCCATAAAATCATCAAATGTTGTCACTGCCCATGTTTGTATTTCTGTAATAAAATTGAACAAACAAATAAATGTATGTCCATGGCACTGGACAACTTCCTATAGATCATTAACATGACATGTAAAACAATCCCACATTTGAAAATGAATAAATACAATTCATCAGAGAAACATACTGAAGAAGAATTTAAAAGCACATGTGATCATGTTGACACAGGCAGAAAAAGCATCTGACTAAATCTAACACTTGGTTGTGATGATAAAAAACAAAATCCATAGGAAACTGTTTACTACAGAGAGAGCGGAACTTCATCATTAAAACATGCACAAAAATATAAAAACCATCATCAACAGTAACAATGTGACTTTGGTTTGTTTTGGTTTTGGGGGGGTTGTTTGTTTGTATTTTGTTTATTCTTTTCTCATTTTCTTATTAGCTTTGTGAGAATTTCATAGAGTATACTTTGATCATACTGGTAACTCCCCAATTCCTGCCAGTTCCAACACTTTCCTCTCTACCAACTTTCATTAAAGTCCGTCTCATATTACAGTTGCTATTGCCCACGTATTTTTTCAATGTGTGGCCTTCAATTGTATCTCAGAGTGACATCCTTAAGACACAGTAGCTTGCAGTCTTCCAGCAACAATAAGTTGCCAATAGCTTCTTAGTTAGGGATGACTTGGGGTAAGCTTGCTGTTACCAGGATTTTGTATGGCTTTATTTTGTACGGGTCTTCTGCATGCTGTCAAAATTGCTGTACATCTGTATAACACTTCTGCTATGTCAAGAAAATACTGTTTCTTCCTAATTTTCTACTGTATTTGGGCCTTAGAATTTTTCTACTTCATCTTCTTCAGTGACACCTGAGTCCTGGAAGAAAGGGCTAAGACAAAATAAAACGAAACGACTACAAATACTGGCATGGATGTGGTAATAGGGTAGCATTTACTCACTGGTAGTGGGAGTGAAAACTGGTATAGAAGTCAGTGTAAAAGGCCTTCAAAAGATTTGAAATGGATATACCATATGTTACACCTACAACACTCACGGGCATCTACCTAAAGTACTACCTACCCTACTATAGAAACAACTTCTCATCCATGTTCATCATTTTTTTAGTCAAAAGAAGATGAAAAGGAGACAGCTTAACTGTCCATGAATTAGTGGGTAAGTAATGAGGATTTGGTACAACTACACTGTAGAATATTATTTAGCTGTGAAGGAAAATCAAATGAATGATAGATATATAGACAAAATTATAAATAATCATTCTGCAAGAAGTAGGAAAGACCCAGAAAGAAAAATCTTATGTGTTTTCATTCATTTGTAAATGTCAGGTTTGAATCTTCAGAAATGTATGGTTGCTTTTTAATACATAAAGAACATAATTATTTTCATAGAGACAAGGTCTCATATGGTCTAGGTAGTCCTCCCTACCTAGGTGTGGATGCCCTTCAACTCCTTATAGTCTTGCCTCAACCTAATGAGTATTGGTGTTGTAAGCGTGTGATGCCATGCTTGACTCTAAACATGATTCTTATCAGGGAAAAGCTAAAAGATTTTCTGCTAATTTCAGCAACACAGAAAAGAGCTTACCTTTCAGAGCTACTTTATAGTCTGGTACTGGAAATTCTAGCTAATTTAATAATAAAGAAAATAGAATTTACAAGTATTTTGGAAGGAAGAAACAATGTTGTTTCTGTTGGTGAATTACTCATGTGTGTATCTATGATTGTATGAATATTTTACAAAAAGAAAAAGATTTTAAAATTCTTTTGAATTAAGTATGAGCTTACATAGCACTTGCAGACTAAAGTGATAGCACAAATAAATGACCACTTTCATATACATCAGCAAATAAAAAGTAGAATTTTTAACTAAACTATATGTACATTACTATTAACATTAAGATCATCATAAAAGAATTACCCAGGTACAAATTTGAAATATCTACAAGAAATATTAAGAAAACTATAATAAATTTGAAATATATTTTATAATTTATAAGTGAATAGGAAGCTATATAATAATTTTAGAGAGAGTCAATATTGCAATGATGTTATTTTGACAATTTGACTTTTAGATCAATAAAATGCCAATAAAAATAGCTGCATATATATTTCATGGATGAATGCAAACTAAGGCTAAAATGCATATAAATTAGAAAATAACCACACTATCCAAGTTAATATGAAAAAAAATTAAGTCAAAGGACTGACATTTAATACAGAAAGACCTGATGGCATAGGCTTTTAATGACAGATTCCTAGAAGACTAAGATACAAGAATTAGATATTTAAGACCTACCAGGGAAGATTACAAAGATTTCAACTAAGATTTAAAATCAAAGAAATTCTTGAGATATAAGATATAAATTGTTGTTCCATGGTAGACTTCTTGCCTAGCACACACAATACCCTCTGTCAATTCCTGTATGAGAATATGAAGAGGGGAGAATGAGAGATACATAGAAAGAGTGGGGGAAGGAGAGAGAGAGAAGAAGGTAAGTGGGAGAGAGAATGTAAAACTTTAATATTAGAGGGAGTATGGTATTGAGAAGGGAATCCTGAATATATCACTGGCACCGTATGTCACACAAGTCGAAGAACACAAGGCAGATTCGCACACACACACACACACACACACACACACACACACACACACACACACACATGCATATTTTTCAAGTGGTTGATGAGCCAAGACAAAACAATGGTTAAAATTGTCACATCAAAACAAAATAAAACACATCTGGAAACTGAATTGGAGGCTTTCTCCCTTTTGTTTCTTATGATGTACATGCTTTGGGAAATACAGTACATTGAGCAAATTATCATACCGCTTATAGATATGGTATATAAAGTACACTATAGCAAATTTTCCCTCAATATTTACATTTGATTTTATTTTGTGAATATAATGTTTATAGACAGTGGTTGTAGAAAAATTAAGGAAAGAAATTTTAAAAATGATTTTAAAGCTATAATTGTTAAATGTATCAGAGAAGAGAATCAACCAGTTTAGAATCAGACAGTGTAAATGCATGTTTTGGATAGAACTTAGAACTGACACATTATCTCATGAATATTCATAATGTGAAAAGAACACACAGTGTCCATTGTACTAGGTACAAAGAAGAAAAAAATGTAATACAGCAATACATATTAAAAACAAAGGATGTTAGTGAGATAGTTAAGTAAGTGTAAGTATTTGGTGTCAAGCCTGAGGACTGTAATTTTTCTTTTTTTTTTTTTAATTGAAAATAAAATATTTTCTCAGAATGAGAGACTAAACGCTCAACCTAAACCAGACATATATATCACCTCTACCACACTTCCCACACAAAGGCTCAGGGCAGAACAGGCAAGAAACAGGAAAGAATGTCTGATTTGGAGAATGAGAAGGTGTCTTATGAAATTCTGCCATCGAAACAAGACATGGCTATATCATTATTCTCAAGAACTCATAGCAGCTGTGGTTTCTTGCACAGACCTGCTCAAGATCAATTCAGCCAAAATTCCTTTGTACAAGTGGTAGATGATCTCTAGCCCCCAGTTCTACAGGAGTGAGCTATCAACAGTTGAAATTTGATGGGATGGATGGGTCAAGCATTCTTCTTGAGTATTTGACCACTAGTAGGTTTCCCATGAGCCAGTGGGTCACCGAACACCAATACCCATACACTATGCACTACCTGAATTTAGTGAGTTATCAAATATATATATAAATTGGGGATTTGGACTTTTCAGAGAATGAAGGGAGTCACAGGAGGTGAGGAGGTGAGTTTGGTATAATTCATTGTATATATGCCTGAAATTCTCGAAAATAATATTTAAAACAACAAAAAAAGAAAATATCTTCACAAAATATATTCTGATGATGGTTTCCCCTGACTCATGTCCTCCCAGTTTCTGCCCACCTCTCTACCCTCACAAATCTGTACCTTCTTTTCTCTGTCTTTAGAAAACAGACAAAACCAACAACAGAACATCCGTGTGACAGTTAGAAATGATCTAATGTATCACTACCCACCACTATGTACAGCTAGCTTATGAGAGCAAAATTATTTGACTGTAAATTTTACATTTTGTATCACAACTAATTACTGCTTTTTGCCTTTTTGCAGTTGGACCGTTATTAATATGACTCAGAAGAATATATTGAAATTTGAATTTTTCTTTGTGATTTTTCATTGTTACTTAAAAAAGTTATTGGTAGTTGGATATATTATCTTAATGCCCCTAGCTATGCATCTAGATACAAATGACTTCACAACAACAGGTGTAATATACTTAATTTGCTTTCTTCATTTGCTTGCAGAGAAACAATGCATTATTTTTTCTAGGTTTTCCTTAAAAATGAGCCAACTAATAAGATAAAACAACTAGAGATTATGAAACTATGAAATAATGTTCAGATTTAAAATTCAAAGAACTTGGAAAAAAGACAAAGGTACAGATTTTCTATTGATAAAAGATGTGTGAAACTATGTAGATATAACAGTTTACTATTAAGTTATTAAACAAGAAATATTTTGTACTTATTTTTACCAAAACAATAGGTAAACATTCTAAAGATCCTTATTAAATTTTAATTATGAATATTTATCAAAATAGTATTTGCTAAATGAGAAAGAGCTAAATATAGCTTTTGCTAGGAAGATAGTGAAAGTGAATGTGTAAAATTTGTAATAACTAAAGTGTTTTTCTTAAAATTTGATTATAAATTTAAAAAAATACTTTTTGTTTTAAATACATTGATTTGAGATTTATGTTTTCCAGTGCATGGCTTCAAAAATATCATATATACTTCTTATCCTTTGGTAGTTTTCAAAACTAAAAAATTAATTATAAAATATAATTAAAATCCAGAGCAATGAAACATTTGTGGATTTAAATATAAGATAACATGTCTGAAAGATCATTCAAGCCAGAGTTCATTTGATTAATTCAATAGAAACTTTAAACAAAATTTTAGCATTGAATTTTTTTTAAAAGATTTATGTATGAATTTATTTATTTATTTATGGATACAGTGTTCTGCCTGCATGTCTGCCTACAGACCAGAAGAGGGCTCCAGATCTCATTAGAGATGGCTGTGAGCCAGCATGTAGTTGCCAGGAATTAAATTCAGGATCTCTGGAAAATCAGCCAGTGCTTTTAACCTCTGAGCCATCCTTCAAGTCCTTGAATTATTTTTGGATGATAAAATTATTCTACTCTACAATCAATGATTATAAAAGTTATCATTTTGTTTGGAAACAAGTTTTAATTTCAATTAGAAAAGATATGCTTTCATTAGGTACACATGTAGGAAACTTTTATTAAATTGTTAATGTAGTGAACCATTCATTGCATTTTCTGTATGTGTTTTCTTTAAGTTGGGATAATAGTCAGAAAGTATGTGAGTCATGGAAGATGAGTGTAATGAAAATTATATGCTAATTCAGTGTGAATTTCCACTGTTGCATAGTATTCTATATTGTATATACTATAGAACATTGTATTCCATAGTATTGTAAAAGTCAATTCTTTGGTATTCAATAACAATAACATGTTTTGCTTGTGATTTACATCATTATGGTTTAATGTTTATGTGAAAATCTGTGCATCTAGCTATTATATTTGTGTAGTAATAATATTAAAAGATACAAACATTACAATTTATCTATAATGCATGAAATATTTAGAAGATGGAAAGGAACATCATCAGGTCATTTATGTATCTGTTTTCAAATTAAAATTATGCATAATAAAACATAGATTCAGCTTCATAAAACATTACATTTAATAAAATGTTGAGATCAAGTAAATTATAAAATTTAAATTATGAATGAAAAGCTATTATAAAATAGCTTGTTAAAATAGAAAAAAGAGCACTGTGCTTCATTTTATTAAAACTTTATATTTTTCAGAACATAGTAAAATTACCTCCTTCCAACCCCTCATATATTCTCCCCACCTATTGTTTTCATTTTAATTTATGGAATCTCTTTTTAATTATTATTACACACATACATACACACAAGGCATTTATGATATATAGTGTACATACACAATATATACATAGCAATATATAACATATAAGCATTCAAAACAATTATGTGTATATATTTAGAATTATATAAATACCAACTCCTCAGTCCAAATAAAGCAATATGCCTGTTTATGTTTTCAGGACTGATCCTTTTTGTATAATCGCCTTTCTAATTCAAGAATTTCTGGAAATTTCAGAATGTTATTAGTAGAGGGTTATACTCTTTTATGTAAGTACATTATTTAACCTCATATTTTTCACACCACTACATTCATTTTTCAGCCATCATGAGATGGACTCAAGAAAACGCAGAGTTCAAGGTCATTCTTGTGTGCATAATTAGTTTAAGGCCAGCTTACATCACATGAGATCCTCTGCAAATCTCCAGTACAAAACCTAATTTCATTCTCAGTATCTGTCAAGAATGTAGTACACTTTCTAACATCATAAATTTATTTTCTGTACAGTTTTTTAAAAAATTGATATTCTAATGATGTTTCTTTATCTGGATCACAGAGGACAATTGCTAAAACTTACAGTAACTGTATGATTACAAGACATTTTGATGAAAAGCAAATCTAAAAGAAATTAATGAGGCCACTGAACTATTAGTTGCCCTCATAACTGTGGGATAATCTAGCATCACTGTTTAAATTCACAACACTGTCTGATGCAGTAATGTTACACAGACCTGTGGTAATGCATTACCATACCCTAGGGAATCAGTTGTGAGGCATTTCCGATGGAAGTAGAAGGGTCT
This sequence comes from Ondatra zibethicus, assembly GCA_004026605.1. NCBI lineage: Eukaryota > Metazoa > Chordata > Mammalia > Rodentia > Cricetidae > Ondatra > Ondatra zibethicus. The sequence continues at coordinate 8,447 of PVIU01014429.1, forward strand.
TCTCAAAACCTACCAGGAATCCAATTTTTCTCTAGCACTACTTTAGATATATTAGCATAGTTTTCTTTTTTTTTTCTTTTTTTAGTTTTCTTTTTAAAATCTTAATCTGACACTCATGTAGTTTTCAGTATTTTTAAGAAGATAAAATCTTAACAGTTTTGGGATTAAATAAATTGATTATGTTTATATTCATAACAAATGCCTATGCTAATGTTCTGTACCTAATAAATTCTGAAATGCTCACAGATTTGTTAATTGTCAGTGTAGGAATCCATTGTTAATAGGGACTAAGAAAGAGAGCCTTATAAACTGTATATAGTCAGATAAACTATTCTCTGACCTATAAATAATCTAGTGTGCATGTCCATCTGGAAAGGTCTGAGTTACAAGCACTTGTATTTTAATTAATTGAAAAGAACCTTTAATCTATACTTGCCCTAACGAAAGGACTTCAGAGAACTCTACCAGAGTACAACCTATACCAAACTTCCCTATCACATTCAAAGATGTGTGCAAGTTTATTTTAGATCTATCCCTAAACACAACTGCAGTTGAACACTTCACCTGGAATATTAAATGATCAGTCTAAATCCTGAGCATGGCCTTCACATGCAGCTGCATTGCTGTATGTATAAAAAGTTATCTTTAGGAATATAACAAACTCTGGTACAACTCTCTCTGTAACAATCTTAGCAAATTGCTATATTCATTATCTCTCATTCCTGGAAGGGCTGCAACTAGCAGGATCTGCCATATTCATAATGAAGAATTATTTCATTAGCCATAGAGAACATTTATTAATATATTTCCCATTAGCTTATAATGCTGGCTTTTCTGCATGTCCCATGGCAGCTGCTGAACACATCTCATCCAGATGGTAAGTAACACCTGGCTTTCAGGCTCTACTAAGGATATTAAGACATCTGCTCCCCAATCAGCTTGCAAGTCAAACATGAAAGTTTTATGAGGTCACAAGGCAAAACTCAATGCTATCATTCTTCCTCTAGATATAATATTTTTTCTTCTAACTCTTCCCATTTTCTTTGCTTTCTCAGTCTTCCAGGATACCAACTGCTATGAACTCTATTTTTGGTCAATTGACAATAATAATGGTCTTTCAGTTTCGAGTTGAAATCTTTTGCTGTAAAATGCTGAGCTTCCATTTCTTTAGAGTTACTTTTACTCTCAGTAATCAGACTGGCACTTACTGACTCTCAGCTTTCTGTACTAGGGTCACTACTCCTGGTTAGAGAAAGTGACAGCTTATCTAGGGAAGAATTTTAACAGCTCTTACAGCATCTCTCCACTTACTTTGTTCTTTTGTGTCACCTACCTTCAATACTCCAAATAATTTATGTCTTTCCTGTTAATCAATGACCACTAGACCTTCCGTTCACCCACTGTGGCTTTGTTTTATGATAAATACTGATAGAACATGATGAATGGTATTGACATACATTTCTTATCATCAACCTACTTGCATTTATAAATTTTAGTACATTTCCTATGTGTGTTAGAAGATGCTTCACCACACTTTGTCTTAAAATCTTTTTAATATACTTTATAGGAAAATAACTTCCTAATCTATAAAAGACCAGTTCTGTAGAAGAAGCTACAAGGGGATAAACATTTTGCATACAGAGCATTTATTCTGTTTGATTTTAATATATTCAGGTGTACATTTAGCTACTGTTTCTTTTTTGAAATTTTCCTCATTATTTTATCAATTCCACTAAAGATAATACTGGAATCTTTCATTTCAAGATGCATCAGTTTTCCCTGTCTACCCAACTTTGTATCTGCATTCGTATATTTTAACCCTATCCAGTACAATATATGCTGACATACTCTTAAATATGTGATCCTTTTATGTAGCTTTGTCAATCTTCCAAAGACCCTAATATAAAATATCATCTCTCTGTCAGCAGTTATCAATTCCCAGTAGCACCTCAGTGAGAGGTGGGAATCAATCCACACCCCCCTCCCAAACGTGCTAGAATTTTGTCTGTCTTTAGCTTTCACAGGTCCTGTGCTTGCTGCTACAACTTCTGTGAGTTCATAGGTGTAGAATCCCTGGTGGACTCAGCAAACACATTATTCTTATGCTCATCTTCAACTTATATTAAAATCTTTCCAACCTCTTATGAAGGGATAAATGAGCCTTGGGAGAAGAGGACATGTTATTGATGTCTCCCTTAGTGCTGAGTTCTGTGAAGCATTTTATCATGTGAAGTTTGACCAATTGTGAGTTTCTGTGTTAATCATGATTTACTTCAAAAAGACACTCCTACAATGAGGGTTGAGGGTTGAAAATATGATGTGGGATTTTGTATGCTGTGAATACCATTGGTTAATAAAGAAACTGTCTTGGCTTGTGATAGGGCAGAAGAGTAGAACAAGGTGGGGAAATCTAGGCTGAATTCTGGGAGAAAGAGGCAGAGTCAGGGAGAAGCCATGGAGCTGCTGGAGACAGACATGGCCGGAACCTTGCCACGTTCCTTGTGGTAAAATATAGATTAATGGAAATGGGTTATATTAAGTTGTAAAAGCTAGAAAACAAGAAGTTAGAGCTAATAGGCCAAGCAGTAGTTTAAATAAATGGTTTCTGTGGGATTATTTTGGGAGTCTGGGTGGCCAGGAAATGAATAAGTGGCCTCCATACAACAAATTCGTTCTCCTACATGTGCTAGCTACATCCACGTAAAACCAGAGAAAGCTTGAAAAGGAATTCTACACACACACACACACACACACACACACACACACACACACACACACACACACCAAAAAAAAAAAAAACAAAACCGAGTTTAATACAGTTTCTTGCTCTGTTTGACTGGCAGTATGCCGCAGCTGCTTTAAGAGAGGTTTTCCTGATTCAGCTATAGTAGATAAAAAAAAAAACCTGTGAAGTTTTGAAATGGTAGCTTCCTGAGCTGTGCTGCCAGCATGAATTCTGACTCTTTCATGAGACCAAGCATTTAAATGGAGTTAGTGAGCAGACTAACTTGCTTAATGGTAACATAGATGTGCTGTATACCTGAATAAAGGGCTGTGAGCATAGCTCACACTAAACAGACCGCCTTGCCACCAAGTTGCACTGGGCTGCTTAGCATTTTAAGAAGTGCTCCTGGAGAGAAAAGAATTACAGATACACAATAGGATAGATTTAGACATGAAAGACCTCTAAATGAGACACAGTGATTAAACAAAAATGCACGTAGGCATAAACAAAGAACACTAAACTAATAGCTCACAAGCCTAGAGTAGCCAAATAGGAAGGTGAAACCAAAGAAAAACATATATAGATCCTCCTGGAAATTGAAAGCAAACAAAATCGCCAGGCAAAAGTTGGAAGCACGGGTGGCTGGGATAGCAGTGAGGGTAAGGGGGTGGGGAAAGGGTAGAGGGGGAAGTAGAAGGGAGAAGGGAAGGACTGGGGAGACTTGGGGAGTGGGAGGGTGGAGATGGAGAAAAGGTGGATATTGGAGAAGGGAATAAGAGATCTACATTAAGGGAGTCATTTTAGATTTGGCAAGATACTTGGCTCTAGAGGGGATCCCAGGTGTCCATGGGGATGTCCCCAGCTAGGTACTTGGGCAACAGAGGAGAGGGTGCCGGAACTAGACTTGTCCCATAGTCACATTGATGAATATCTTGATCATCATCATAAAAATTTCGTCTGATGGATGGAGATAGAGACACAGACCCACATTCACATCAGAGCAATGGACTGAGCTCCCAAGGTCCAGTTGAAGAGCACAAGGTGGGAGAAGATGAGCAAGGAAGTTAGGACCATGAGGGGCTGGTCCACCCACTGAGACAGTGTGCCTGAACTAATGGGAGCTCACCAAATCCAGCTGGACTGGACTGAAGGAGCATATGATCAAACCGGACTCTCTGAATGTGGCTGCCAATGGGGGCAGACTGAGAAGCCATCAATAATGACACTAGGACCTATCTCTTCTGCATGTATTATCTTTTTGGGAACCTAGTCTATTTGGATGCACACCTTCCTAGGCCGGGATGGAGGGGGGAGGGCCTTGGACTTCCCACAGGGCAGGGTACCATGCCCTCTTTTAAGGAAGCAGGGGGAGGAAATGTAAATTTTTTTGAATGAAAAAAAGTAAAGAATATGAAAGAAAATGCATGTAGGCTTGGGAGAGAGAAGAAAAAGAGTACAGAGAATTATAAAAGGAAGTAAATGGTTTATAAAAATTAAAACACTCTTTAAAGAAACAGAGTAAAGACAGTCATACATTAAAAAATAAAGATAATAAAATAAATATTAAAAAGTAATAGAGTAAAACAAATAAGCCACATAAAGATGAAATATTCAGAAGTCTGGATTGTGTATATTTTTGTGTTTTCTTTGAAGTTTTTGACTGTGAAGGAGCTTGGTAACCAAAATATATACTCTAAAGGTATATTGTCTTCAAAATTTGGGCTTAAAGATATGTTGCTTTGGAAAAGAGGTTCTTCTTTTGTTTCCCCAGAAGATGAGAACCTGTGGATTGCTTCCAGACTAATGTGGTTTGATGGATCAAGAGCCCCCAAAAGGTTGCTGTGAACACTCCCAAAAAATTTACTTTGCCCAAAGAAAGCAGGAAGCAGTTTGGGGAAAACTATGCCTATGTTCCCAAATATTGTTTATAAATGTTTGCTTACATTTAAAGGGGGATAAGCAATAGAAATTTGCACTGGTATGGATCTTGGTTTATAGATACAAATTAGAGGCTAATTTTGTTATGTGTTTATTTCTGCTCTTGATTAAGGTATTGTGTTTGTGCAGCTCATTTTAAAATGTAACACATAATTAAGAAACATAAATTAATAGAAAATTATCTATGTCAAGCTTGTAGTCATGTTAGATAGGTTTTCTAGATATATAGATATATTGCAATTAAATAGGTATTCCTCAAATCTTTCAAAGACTAACAGAATATGGCATTTAAAATGTTTTAATAACTTAGGACTTTTTATGACAATGAGACACATCTGCTCCTGGCACCACCAATTACTTCAAGAGAAAGATGGGCATCAAAGAGGCTCCTCATTGACTTTGATAACCATTTGGGCAAGAAACTGCTCTTGTCTGGATTGTTTGATGGTATGCTGTGTAAATTGGACATGCAGGACCCACAGAGAAATGACTGCTGAACTTGTTTAAAAGTGAGATGGTCCTTTGTGGTTCCTGGTTCATGAGAGAGTCTGACATTTTGCAGGACACAGAAAAAAGTGAATTAAAAACTGCCAATATAGGCAAATCTATCTTTGAAATTTTTTTGCTTTGTTGAAAAGTCTGTTATATACTATGGGTCTGTATGCTGAAGATGGATGCCCCAATGATACAGAAGAACTTTGGTTGACTGTCCTGGCAACGAGATGTTTCTGTCAACTCTAGAGTTTTGGAAGTTACTTACAATATATTTCCTATTTACTTATGTAATATTATATCCTTCTGGAGTCTTTGATGGAGTTAAAAAATAGATAGTTATAGCTTTCCTTAGTTATGATAAAAGATAATGTAGATATAAATATTGTAATTATAATTTACTTGATAACTGTTTTCTTATATGTATTTTTTCTGTGTTACAGTTGAAACCTTCCTTTTTATTTAAACAGAAAAGGGGAGGTGGTGTGAGATTCCATTTTGTATGCTGTGAATATCATTGGTTAATAAAAAAATTCTCTTGGCCTGTGATAGGGCAAAAAATTAGAACTAGGCAGGGAAAGCTAGGCTGAATGCTGGGAGAAAGAGTTGGAGTCAGGGAGAAGCCATGGAGCCTAGGCTGGAGACAGACACCACCTGAACCTTGATGGTAGGCCACGATCCCCATGGCAAAATATAAAATAATGGAAATGGGTGAAATTAAGATCTAAAAGCAAGCTAACAAGAAGTTAGAGCTAAAAGGCCAAACAGTGATTTAAATGATATGGTTTCTGTGGGATTATTTCTGGAGTCTGGGTGGCAGGGAAATGAACAAGTGGCCTGCCACAACAAAAGTGCATTTATCTATGTGTTTAATTTGTTGTTAGGAGTTTGTTTAATCTTATATCTATATAGAAGTAGGTCCTTCTCAAGGACCTATGACATATGGCACCACAGGCCTTTGAGTTGGCAATAGGGCCCGATATGAGTTTCAACTTGTGAAGTGAGCCTTAAATGGAACTAGAAAGTAGTTAGTTATTACTGTCCTGTTACATCAGTTTGTCAACCCTGCATATTTAGCCATTAATATAGTTCTCAGATTTCATGGCTTGATAATATTTATATTACTTTTCTTCTCAAGTAGTGTGCAGAGCCTCAAGCATGCATATTTTGGAAAATGTATCTCACATTTGTATATTGTTAAATATTTTAACATATTTTTGAAACTTTAATCTAAGGATTCCTTAAAATGAATTGTATATAGGATCACAATTTTGGAAAATTAATGATTTCTAACCAAGTAGACTATGGACCACACTTAATAATAGTATATGACATGTATATAAAAGTAGTAGATCCAAATTTTCCATTATTATATCTTTAAATAGATGCTGTAACAGGCAAGCTTTATGTTGTGTTATTCTTTTCACTCATAAATAAGCAAAGTAAAAGGAAATTCTGAGTTTCAGGATTATTGATCACATGCAGTTATTTTATTATTACTCCTAATAAAATAGTGTGTTTTTTATAGGTGAATATTTATGATAGGTCTTTGGAAGTAGTAAATTTTGTGTGTGTGTGTGTAGGCATGTGTTGTTATATGTCTATAATATACATATATAATATAATATACATCTATGATGTAATATACATCTATAATATAATATACATCTGTTTGTGCATGTGTAATAAAAGCTATTGAAATATGTGTATGTTTAGACCTACTCAATATATTGTGTCAGTTCAACAAATAAGAGAACACTACTGTGGAATCTCAAATCAGAGAATGAGAGGCTACAAAATTAAATAATCTAACAAATTGAATTTTAAGGAGAATGATGTTTAATGTTAAAGGTTTTAAAAATGTATGTTTGGTGGTTAATTAGAATAAGGACATTATAAGAACCATAGAAATGCATATGACAAGCAAGCATCTACCTAACATGGAGGCATAAAATCATGGAGAATGAGTTTTGAGTTATTCCAACAAATATTGAGGACACATAGGTAATGATCATGAATCATAAATGTGTTGAAACAACATGCATGACTATCATTTCTATGAGGAACAAGAGATGTTACTGAAGGTGACTCAACTCCTTTTTGGTATAAGATGGGAGAGAGATAAAGGAGATGATTATAAAATATTTCACAAATGTCACATATTGTGTAGTTTATTTAATGGGATTATGAGTCTACCATTAGGTTAAAAACAGATAAGGTCATATTTACTAGAGTTGATTTGATTGCAGTGTGAATAATGAAGTGAAGAACATTTGAAAGATAATTACAATGTTGAAGAAAAGAAGGTTGTTCAGGTTAATCAGGATAGAAGACATGGGGTGGGGAAAACTTGGTGGCAATGAGATTGGCAAAGTGAGTTGTAGACAGTCACTTAATGGGGAAAGTGTAATGAAAAAATTGGAAAATAATGCCAATAATAGTGAAACTTTATTATTGAATAAGACAAATTATCAGCAACATTTAATGAGACAAAGCTAAAAGAAATGATGGATTGGATGCTAAAAGGATGATTTAATTGTTAATAGGTATGCTGGATTTGAACACATTTCTGTCTGAGTGGAAAAATTTAATTGTTGAGGGCTTCAGGTTTCAACATGGGAATGGACTGACTGGAAATACAAATTTTCAGATCTCTGCGATGGTAGAAATAAACTAAAGCTTCAGTGACAGTGTTTGTGGCCATGCCAAGTTAAAACCATAAAGTTCTTTAAAATTATTCAAAATGTAACAATTATTAATGGGGTTACTTTTTCTGTGAGCATTTAGCAATGTGAATACAAATACATAGCACCAAATCCAAGGTTTTCTTAGAGAAATTAGTTAGGAAACTCACTAATTAGTTTCTTAGAGTTCTATCTTTCTGTGCCATGGAAATTTGCAGCGGAGACAAAACATAGTAAATATAGATAAATTTGTTGCATTTCTTAGTGAACTTACTGTTGAAGTCATATGAATTAAGGGAGAGTCTCAACTACACAAATCTGTGGTAATAAAGCCAAGCTTTAAACAGCAAGATCCACAGAGAGCTATTATGGAGGGTGGGTGAGTTTCCTATACTGTAGCAGTCATTCTCATTTACCATCAGTGGTCTAACTTTCACCAATTGTACAGGCCTGTGAGAAGAGGAATGGAATGGGAACAATGTTGCTTGGAGTAAGTAGGACTATTGCCAACAATGCAGATTCTGCCCCTGATCAGGCCTGCTAATCCTATCACTTCTGGGCTTTGGCTTATCATAAGCATCAACAGTTTAAAAATATTAAAATGCTGCAGATGTGTTTCCAGACAGCACTGATACTTAAACAATAGAATATAGTTAGTTCACCTAAACATAGTTTCTTGCCAATTTCTCTACATTCCTCAAACACTTGGTTGAAAAAATCAACAGAATAAGAAAAAAATGGTCCTTCCAAATATGACGCACTAGTCAATACATTACAGTCATTAGTTCTATCTTTTATCCTAATTTTTAATTCTTTATTTAGACTGAAAATATGCATTATTAACAACTAATAAGATAACATGATACTGTTCATGTTATCTTATTCCTACTTGTTAATCTAACTGATAATAGAAAACCATGACAAAGCAGATAGCCTCGTGAATCCTGTGGGACAGCCTCATAAATCTAAGGTAGGTAGCCTCATGATTTCCTGTTGTAAAAATATATAGTATGTTTATCTGCAGATTGTTGATATTTTTCTTCCATTTATTGATTTGTGAAACAAAGTGATGGAAATAGTGGTTGCTTGAAGCTTTGCTACTTTTGTAGTGTTGGGATTAAAACATAACACTAACACTGGGAATGTTTGGCATGGGGGTTCTATCACTGTGAATTATCAAACCTTGATTATATTTTTAGAACTTCTAAATAGCATTTGTATGTATTTTACATGTAAACACTTCTCAAATGTATTGAGAAAGTACTGTAAGTGTGGGCTTTTAATTTTCTTTTAATGGTAATAACTAATAACTTTATAAGATATATTTACTGTATTTCCCTTTACATATGGTGCCTTGGATATGATGTATGAATCTCATTTCTAAATGTACATTAGATACTTCATTCTATGTCTTCCAAAGTTCTACACTTTAAAAAATTTGCATGTATTTCTATTATCCCATGGGAACTACTTTTTGGGGTATACATATTCTGAAATCCTATGTCTAGTTTCATTTCTTTGCAAACAAACATCCCACACTGCTGACAGTGCTTTTTGGAAGAACTATCCTTTCTCCATTGATTTTGCTTCACTTCCTTCTCTAAGATCAGTTGCTTTTATTTGTGGATGCCTATTTCTGTGTTAACCATTCTACCTCTTGATTTGAGGTTCCTCTTTTCCAATGCTGTGTGGCTCACAATCTTCAAATTGAATGAGTATTCCAGATATCCTCTCCCTCTGTTGTTGGTTGCTTTACCTATTCTTTTGCATTTCCATGTGTCTTAAAATAATTTACTCTGTGTCTATAAAAACTCTTAGATTTTGATTTATATTTTATTGAAAAATATATAACTGGCGATTACTAGATTGTGGGCAATATTGATTTTCCTAATCCACAAAGATTGTTAGCTTTGCATATGTATTCTAAGTGCTTGTTAGATTCTTGACTGCAAATTTTTATGTTACTATTGCAGACATGCACTCTAATTTGAAACTCCAAAGGTTCTGTAACTATTCCACTGTAAGCAATAGGCATCATCTTAATTTTTATACAATATTTATGTAACACTGCTAATTGTAAATCTATAATTCATCATTAAATACATTCACACCATTATGCAAAAATCAACAGCATCTAATTCCAGACTTTAAAACTCCCTGAGTAGAAACTTCACACAAATTAACCAGTCAATCTTATAACCTGTCCCCTAATTCCTTTGCACCTACCTGACACTTTCCTGTCTTTATGCATAAGTCTTTCAGAATTATTCCTTTTAGCAATTCTAGTTTTATTTTTTGCTTAATTTTGCTACATTTTAGTTGGTTTCAATTGAATATTTTAAATACTTGGGTTTTGTCCCTTCTCTCCTGATGCCTATACTCCTTTCAAGGACACAGCTGACAGGACATGAAAGTGAGAGTTTGGAGTAAGGGATGAAAGAAGCAGGCACATGTGTTGCAGCAAGGTGAGGCACAGCCGATAATGAGAGGAGAACCCCATCATGAAGACACTTAGACTAGAAAGGCTGATATCTAAATAAATTAATAAAAATAATACTCCAATATTTAAAAATATGTGCTGTACTCTAACAAACTTTAACTTAGTAGGTTTGCAATAAGCTCTGACATTGCCTTTTGTTATGCCTCAAGTAACACTAAGTCACCAACAATGTTGAAGGGCTACTCCCCTTACAGAACCTTAAAATAGCATTTCTAGGTAAAGCTGATGACATAACAATAAGTTTCCTAATAAGTGAAAAAACTGTTTTCAATGTATCTGATTCAAGATTTGAACACTCTTGCTTGTATGTTATCAAAAATAGCTTACAAGAGAAAATAGGTGTTTGTCATGACATTCACCAAATTTTTTATCATTGGAATTATAGCTCTCAAATGAATAACAATTATTTCACTTTTTCATTTTTATTTCTCTACTGATAATGAGTATCTTTTCATATGTTTAATTCTTTGAGCAGAAAATCCCTTCCCTACTTCTTATTTGGTTATGTGTCTCCCTTCAACCCTTATGTCATCTACTGGGTTGAGTGAGCTATTTTGTTGGTAAGTAAGTTAAACAATGACCTGTAATGTTGAATATGGATTACATAAAAATTGCATCTTGCTTACAGCTAAAACATTGATAACATGTGTCTTAAGCATATATTCAAGATTGTTAATAAAACTGTATAAGTAATATCAGCTATGATGTGAAATGGAAGGATTTTGGGCAAGACAGGTTTCTTTTATTATTTCCTACGACATTAGTGTCTTAGGGTGATAGACATTGTCCCTAATGACATTTCTGATAACTTACATAAAAGAAAAAAATTTAGTTAAGAAGAAATTTATATATGACATATTAGATAAAACCCAGTTTATACAACAACTTTTACAGATGACATAGGTTTACTTAACATCACTATCTGTGAATTACTCCTATTGGACTCATTGCTAAAATATGGGCTATTCTCATCATTATAGTTTCTAATTTTCCAAGTAATTCATTTACCAGAATATTTGCAAGGGATAGATTGTGACTCTCATTCTGCATAGAGGACTTTCTTAAGTTCAGATAATTAGGAAAGTACAAGATTACAATTATGCTTATTACATTCTTTCTCCTTAGGGAATAAGAGACAGACTTCTTTCTACATTTTCTGAATGAGTTGACTGAATCCCTCCAAACTGCAAATTAAGTATGATCACAGTAGTATCAAGAACCTCATCTGTTCTTTTATTAATTTTTATTTTCATTAATATATAAGGAAAAGTATCTCTATATAGTTAGGTATGTTTAACTTGTTAAAAGAATTCATTACTAAAATGAGTTGACCACAATCTAGGCAAATGTGCTCAGAGTGTGTGCTGTATCACAATCCCCCGGAGGCCTTAGGAAGTTTGAAACACAGATCCCAGTCTGGACGTATTCAATCAGTTGAAAATCAGGCCTAGTTCTCTTTCTTGCAAACAATTTACTAAGTACTAGTATAGATTGCAGAACTATCATCAGGAGTCTTATCAGGTAGTCCAGTTTATCTTTCATGTTAAATCAGTAGTGAATTTTGCTCCAGGTTCTAACTCTGTGATTGTTTTTGGCAATATATTTTCTTAAACTTATTTTTAGATATTTTAAAGTATAGGAATCCTTTGACTTGCTTTTATGTATGTACACCACATGCATTTAGTATGTTCATGCAGTTACATATGGTAATGTGACATTGTGTAGGTGCAAACAACTGCAGCTAAGACCTCTAAAAGAACAAGTCTCTTAGGTACTGAGTGATCTCTGCAGTTCCCACATTTAGCAACTATTGAAGACCTTTGGTTACTTTGGCATTTGAAACATTAAAAGAAGACTACCACCCACTTTCTTTTCTATAAGGTTTAGTGTGGTCAGATTTATACTGAGGTCATTAATCCATTTGGACTTAGTTTTGTGCATGGGGATAGATATGGTTCTATTTTCATTCTTCTACAGGTTGACATCCAGTTATGTAAGCACCATTTGTTGAAGATGCTTTCTTTTTTTTTCTATTGTATAATCTTAGCTTCTTTGTCAAAAATCAGGTGTTCATAGGTGTGTGGATTAATATATGGGTCTTTAATTTGATTCCATTGGTCAACATTTCTGTTTTTATACTAGTACTAAGCTGTTTCATTACTGTAGCTCTGTAGTAGAGCTTGATATCAATGATGGTGATGCCTCCAGAAGTTTCTTTATTGTACAGGATTGTTTTGGCTATCCTGACTGTTTTGTTTTTTTCATATAAAGTTAATTATTGTTCTTTCAAGGTCTGTGAAGAATTTTGTTGGGAAGTTGATGGGAATTGCATTGAATCTATAGATTGCTTTTGGCAGGATTGCCATTTTTACAGTGTTGATCCTACCTATCCAAGAGCATGGGAGATCTTTCCATTTTCTGGTGCCTTCTTCAATTTCTTTCTTCAAAGACATAAAGTTCTTGACAAATAGATCTGTCACTTTTGTTAATGTTACCCTGAGATATTTTATGTTATTTGTGGCTATTATGAAAGGTGATGTTTCTCTGATCTCCTTCTCAGTCTTTATCATTTGTGTATAGGAGGGTTACTGATTTTTTTGAATTTATCTTGTATCCTGCCACATCATTGAAGGTATTTATCAGCTGTAGGAGTTCCCTGGTAGAGTTTTGGGGGTTACTCATATATAGTATCCTATCATCTGCAAATAATGAAATTTTGACTTCTTTCTTTCTAATTTGAATACCCTTGATTTCCTTTTGTCTTCTTATTGCTATAGCATGGCCACAGAAGGCCACTTGCTAAATAAAACCCAGTAGCATGGTCAGTGAGAGGAACAATAAAGAAAATGGGACCTACTGAAATGGAGAAACTTCTGTAAAGCAAAGGACACAGTCAATAACACACACACAAAAAAAAAAACCCCAGTCTAATGAATGGGAAAAGATCTTCACCAACCCCACATCAGACAAAGGACTGATCTCCAAAATATATAAGGAACTCAAGAAATTAAACATCAAAATTTTAAATAGCTCAATTAAAAAATGGGGTATAGAACTAATAAGAATTTTCAACAGAAGAATCTCAAATGGCCAAAAAAAAAATACTTCAGGAAATGTTCAACATCAGGGAAATTAAAACAAAAACAACTCTGAGATACCATCTTACTCCTGACCGAATGGCTAAGATCAAAAACACCAATGATAGTTTATTCTGCAGAGGATGTAGAGTAAGGGGAAAACTCATCCATTGCTGGTGGGAATGCAAACTTGAACAATGACTTTGGAAATCAGTATGGTGGTTTCTCAGAAAATTGGGAATCAACCTACCTCAGGATCCAGCAACACCACTCTTGGTCATATACTCAAAAGATACTCATCATACTACAAAGGCATTTATTCAATTATGTTCATATGTCCACACATTATTGCTAAGCTCATAGATATGTCATAATAAAAAATGCATTCAGTCTTATTTCAAATTTTCCTATAATTTTAAGAATTCTAACACTAGGTAAGAGTTGAAAATTCAGTATTGGAGAGATGGATGGTTCAGTGGGTAAGAGAAATTACTTACTTCTGGGTTCCTTAAACTTTATGGTAACTCACAGCCATCACCAATTCCAGTTTCAGGGGACCTAATGTTCTCTATGATCTATGTGTTCAGCTGGCCACATGATACACATAAACTCATGTAATCAGAGACACCTATACAGAACATAAATAAAGTAAAATGGGAAAATCCAATACTTTCTGAGAATCAAGGATGCCTCTACATTGGGAATTCTTATGAGAACAAAAATTCAACTTATATTATTCAAATACATAATGGCACAAAGGTGACATCCTCATTCCCAAATCAAACAACAAAAAAGCAAATCAACAGAGCATAGCAAGGAATGATAAGATTATAGAAAGACCTAACCCATCAGACCAAACTAATCAAAAACCAAAGAAGCAAAGATCAAATGTGCAACTCTATGTAGAATATGTTAGGCTCATGATGGAATCTCTGGGCTTCAAAGTGCTTGACCACTATCCCCACGAGCTCTGTTGACTAAAGAACCATAGCTTCTTTCATGGGTGAGGTCTATGCCAGCTTTCCTTGGCACACATACAATGGTCCTGACATCTCCAACATTCTATACACTCTATTTCATTTTAGGTATTAGCTTCACAGCTTACTACCTAATGGTTTCCTTGGAGGGAATCTAACTTTACCACGTATTGCTGTATTGTAACCTTGGCACAAGCATCTATGATGTTATCACAAATGTAGGACCTGCAGATTCAAATGTGTCTATCTTGTTGTCTATACGAGTTTCTTGTGTTTTAATTTAGCTTTTTCTTGCTTGGTTGTTTTGTCCTATTCTGATTTGTTTGGGTTTTTTTTTGTATTTTATTTTACTGTATTATTCCTCAGATGCTTGTTTCTTTTAAGGAGAGATAGAAAATGTGTGGATTCAGGTGGAAGAAAGGTGGGGAGAAATTAGGACAGGTAAGCGAAGGGAAATCATGATCAGAATATAATGCATGAAAAACATTTGTGTGTGTCTAGGAATAAAACATTAATGGAAATAAGGTTTGCTGTGGAGGATACTGTAAGACATTGCCAAAAGACACAACAGTGGACATGAACCAAAGACAACATGAAACCTGCCCTTGGCCAGGAAGACTCATTCTCACAACAGTGACTGGTTTTATGAAGGTTGTATTTTAAACATAGTGTCACCTCAACAAGAAAATCCAAGCTTTTGTTTTTGTTTTAGAGGCAGAAAAAATAGAAAAGCATTTTTTTCAATAAAAGAAAAATAAGAATCAAGTAGAAAACAAAAAATTTAAGTAAAATAAGCATTTATCTTCTTTATCGTCTGCCTTTCCATTTTTAATCAATGTAATATGTACATTTAACTAAAATCAGCATTCAATGTTTTCTATTATCCAAATTATTTAATATTCTAAATGAAATTTGTATTCATAACCAATTACTTATACATGTATATAATAGGACCCAAATTATTATAGATAAATAAGCAGTGCTGTATGAAATATTGTATAAGCAGATCTAGTTTAAAATAGACATTCAATTAAATCTGGTCACACATACTAATTTATCAAGTTTAAATTTTGAACAGTGATGAAAATATATGGGAAGTTTACAGAATCAAAATTACCATTAAAATAGATTAAGACTGCTGCTTCAAGTATATGATCTCAGAGCTTGATATGGTGACTCGCTTCTAATCCAAGCGTGTGAGAGAGTGAGCTATTTGTAGCTATGGTAGATGATTGACATTGGTTCAAGACCAGTCTGGGCTAGAGTGGTAAGTGGTACTGAGACCCTGTTTTATAACATCAAAACAATGAATAAAAGCTATCATTTGGGTTTCCCACTTATACTGTTTATCATAATCCACTTTCTTTCCAATATTCTTAAGACATGTCTATTACATATTGTGTATTAATGGAGAATATTAATTTAACCAATGCAAGAAGTTTATTTTACTGCATATTTAAGGTTTTAAAGGTAAAATTTTTTAGGTGTCATGATATTTACTAATATCCATAAAAAAGTTTTGTAAAAAAAAAATCTCTTTGCTTAGAGAAATACTTCCCTTTTAGTTAAAATTTAAATTACCTTTATTCTTTGTATATTCAATTAACATAATTTGTGATGACAACGTGAATAAAAGTGCAGTTTCTAATTCCTTTACAGTACAGTAGATACATTAAGTACATACAAATCTATGGTATTGGTATTTTCGCATTAAATCAATCTAGATACCTGTAAGGACTTTCATTGCATCCTATTTATTTTTACTACTTATCAACCAGCATAACAAATATAATTGTCATTTTAACTACGATTACTAAAATGTTTTTTAACTTACTCTAATTTCAATGCATATCCTTTAAAAGTCATGTTTTCTTCTATTCCAGTCTAGCTTCAGGATGAAATATGCACAATTTAAAGTGTTGTAAAAGAGGATTAGGACCTATTATACCCTTGCACTCCATTTGTTCTTTTTATGACAGCTCCACTGCCATTTAAGGCTATTTTTTTTTAAATGCAAAGATCTTTTCATTTGCTTTAGCACTTTAGCCTCGAAAGTCATCTTGTTTAATGAGTCTGGTTTTGACTTTTTACTCATTTTGTTTCAAATTGCACTACGGTGTTCATGATTGTATGGAGTTTATAATGAATCCAAGCACAGATCACTGAAAATAACACACAGAATCCGAGATAAAGCCATATTATTAGTATTATTTTTTTACACAGCAAGAATCAGGTTACTATTTAAAACTTAACACGATGTTCTTATATCAACCAATTTAATGCCATTTTAATGACTCTGCCAGAACACTTTGTTACAGAATTAAAATCAGTCATAGAAAGACTGACATATGTGAGTTTTGGAAGTAAATGATATAGAAAGCGGAGGGTAATTTGCTTCTAAATATGACAGAGTACTCCCTGTGTTTGTTAATTTAATTTATTGAAATGAAGGTATACCCTACCTGATAGTCTATAAATAGATCCAAAGTATACATTGAAGTATTATTGGAGGACAGTGTCCTGAAATTGTACAAATGCAATTTTAAATTGCCTGTCATTGACCCCAAATGTGTTTTGGCTTGAAATTCACTTGAATATGATTTTGCATCTTACATTTAAAATAAATGTTGAGAGCCTCTGAGTTTAGTTCACAAAAATATCAACTATGATAAAAAAAAGTGTTCTTCAATAAAAAATAGGGAGTTACTTTTCCTTTAGAAAGAATGCTAGTCTTGAAGTGGTAGGAAATATTTTTACTCCTGAAGCCTAAATCAGGAACTTCTTCACCAAATGGTTATACCACAAACATCCAGCTCAGTCTTCCCTAAAGATGGACTTATTGTGGTCTCCCAAGTAATTACAAGAGTCCTAGTATCAGCTCTTATAAATCATTTGAACCCATTGTAAATTATCCCTCAAGGGAAAGTAAGTAATTTCTTGAACAATATTCTAGAAAGGGATGAAATGTTGTGTTCCTGTAGGCAAACTATCAGTGGTTCTGTTCTGATACAGGAAGATAGAAATCTGGAATTCAGGAAGCTGAATATCATAGAGAAATGTGTTGAGGTAACTTCTGCGGGGTGAGTGGATTTGTCTACTCTCTTTAATAATTTTAATCAAAGTGACCCTTCTAGGATGATATATCTTTCATAAGTGAGACTGGTATTTTCCAGCATTATAATTACTACCTTTGAAACTATGATGAGATGTTTCTCATTATACTTGTTAATGTGCCTGGATTTTAAAATAGCAATTGTTTACAAAAAGGTGTTAATTAGAGCTGACATTTATCAATAGAGGTTATGATTCCTATGTCAGAGTGTTACATATTCTAGGACCTGTGAGTTATGAGTCAAGAAATCATTATTTTCTTAAAAGAACTTAACATTGCTGAGTAAACACGATTTTACGCAGAGTGTATCTACACTAACAGTGTTTATTTCTTCTAGATGAAGTCTGACTGTTAAAATAATAGGAAGATGAAACTTCAATTATTTATAACATTGAAATATAAATTTTTCATTTTCTGAAAATTTTCTTTCTTTTATCATCTTTCATTTAAAAAAAAATGCTTACTGATAGAATTTTTTCCACATAAACCAGAAAACTCAGTATGTGGTCCCATTACAGTTAGGACTACCGGACATACATACTCCCAAGGTTTCTGAATGTGATTTGCCAACTTACACACATTACCTGCACCTGTTTTTTAAAAGTTTTTCTTTCTTTTGGCTTGTCTAAATTTATCTAATATCTATGCTTTTGGGCATCAGCTTCAGAAAAAGCATTGTTGTTTTACTACTTAGGCTCTTATACATTTGTGTCAATGATTAAGAAGATTAGTAGCTCATCTGGAAGATTTAATCACGACTTTTATTCTTTTAATCTGTAATATTATTCGAGTCTGTACTTTTGAAAGTTGTAATATTAATACTTTGTAAAATAGAAATTGATAAAAGATATGCCGATGCACTGAGAGCTAATTTGCCTCCCTATGTTGACAAAGTCATCTTATGAGATCTTGTATCTTAAGCATAGAGAGAATCTGACTCAGCGTCCTCATATTTAAGGTCAACAGAGTGCTATATGGTAGACTGTGGGGGAAAAAAGCAAACACAATAATTGCATAGATTGGTAAAGTCATGTTGACTGAACCTTAAGAGTTTAAATTGGGAGCTAGTGACAAAAGTTCACTATGGGTAAATAATTGCTGATGGAGAGACAATCTTTCATCATTAAAAAATTAAAGGTTAAATAAAGATAAAGCTCAAAGAAGCAAGAAGAGCTTTGGAGATTTTGGAACGGCAAGATGTCCAGATGTTCTTCTGTCATTTATCAAGGGTATGTGCAGAAAGGTGAAGGAGGTCAATTGGGTAGGCAGCTGATGGCAAAGAAGACAATGGCATCATAATCATCTTTTCTCAGAGTCTGAGAATAGAACAGCTACTTCTAACTGGTTAATTAATTATTTTCTCTGGGTATTAAAGACTGTATTGAATTTTATTCTCCATATTTACTTGATTGTAATAGTATTTATAATAATTATGTAACGCTTATGTAGTCCTGTTAGTTGTGTTTCAAACAATACCCTATGGCATTCAAACAGAATTAAAGGAAACATCTACTTCATGATTTTAATGCATACATGTAATTTATTGATACGGGCTCTATTAAATTTTATGTTCATACTATGGTATATATAGTAAGTGTCCTGGGTGCTTTATTTAACATTATCTTAAATGGAATCTTGAGACCATGTTAATGAAACTATTTTTACTTTCCTCTGTCAAGTGTTCACACTTGAACATTGAAGTTTAGGTGATGTTCATGTATTTGATTATGACCCATTCCTTTTGGTGATTTGATATTCAGTATTGACTAGGGAAAGGGTGAAGTTAGAACACGCAATAATAGAACACAGTATTTTAAATATATTGCTCATTTCTGGTCATGTTTTACTAAAGAACAAACAGAAAATCAATGTTAATCATCAAATGACAATTAAGCACCATAATATTGTTTTCTTCAATTTCTATACTGATAAGCATGTTTCCCCTTTAATTGTCAATTCAGAGCCTTGTAGTAGGTTTGTGCTTAGTGCCTCTGTCCTTCTGGGGAACTGACTGACTCTTGTCCAGGTTTGTAGCATAGCCATGGGTTCCCTCTTATGAATTAATCCTCAAATCCAATCAAAAACTGGTGACAAAATCACGCTACTTTGTATAAGTTGAAATTTCTTCTCAGATAGGTAGTTATTATAAGTAACAGTGTTCATAACAGTCTAAGAATGTTGGTAACTTTCAACCAGACTATTTTGCACAGTCTGGCATTATTAAATTACATCTCAATCAATTTGATTTTTACATATCATATGAACAAAGCATGTGGTATTTTCAAGTATAGGATCTTAGCATTAAACTCTTGTGGAAATACAAGATAAGTGACTATAGTTTGTGCTAATTATAATTCTCAGGAGGATCTCTAACCAACAACTCAAAGGGAGGCATCACATATCTGATACTGATATGTTTTTTTTTAATATCCCAAATTTTCTTGGAGGAGCATTATCAAATTCATGGATGCTGCATCTGTTTAAACTCCTTTCTAAATGATTTTTATCTTAATAAATAAAAAATACATATAAATTAAATTAATAAGTTTTCCTTATATATATATATATTAGTTCTTAAATAATATCAATTAATGCAGTATTCAAATATTTTTCTTGACCCTTAGTTTCTTAAGAAATTTTTATACATTTTCCTTTGGGTGTTACAATATTCTTCACAAGAGGCCTGGTAACAAAATAAAATTGTACTATCTGTTAGCCAGCTTCAAAGCCTTAAAATACATAGAAACATATATAACTATCAACCTTTATAGAGTTCTATAACTAATAACTATGGAGCTATATTGACTTAATTGCCTATTAGTATGAATAGGAACATGATCTTAGAAGTACAAACTTCAAAAGAAGATACTCATAGAAACCAAAATTTACTTTTAAGAGATGGTTTTCATAGTTAACTATATTAAATAAGAAACAATGGGTCAAAATTAGGCTGTACAGTAATTTATATGATAATATTCTCCACATTTTGACAAAAAAACACATTCTCGAATTAGTCATGTTTCCACGTTAATTCTTATAGTGGAGCTACAATATTCCTTTTATATACAAAATGAATGGACTTTAAATTGCATCTACACATAGATTTCAAGTGGCAATCTCATGTACTTTAATATGAATGCATTAGACATTCTTGAAAAATATACATTCATACCTACCAATACCCATTGAGATATACTTACCCTTGAGTACTTGCCACAAAAAGGTATCTACTTTAAGAGTAAATTGGTGTACTTCATCTTTAGAAAAATCATAATTACAGTGAAAGTGATGACTCAACCAGTAAAAGCTATGCACATAACCAAAATGTCAAAAAAATACAGCTTGCCACCATTTTTCAAGTCTATCATATTTTATTCTATTTCAATTTAATTAAATATACTTATACCATTCCTCCTCTCTCCTCACCCAACCCTCCCCATGTTCCCAACTCACCCATTCGTAAATTGATAGTCTATTTTTATTTAATTATTATTGAAACACAAATGATAAATGTGAATAAATTGAAGATACAAGGTCTCTTCCAGGGAATCCTGTGAGCCTTAGGTATAGGAGTTTTATTGGAGATGCATTAATAGGGGCTGGATACCCCACCATCCCATGTTCTCTGCATTTTATAACTTTGTGACTTTCTTCAATGGTCTCCAACTACTGCAAATGAAAGAACGAGGGTTAATTTCTTGACACTTTTTCTGTGGGTACAAGTATAGAAGTTAGAATACTATTACTAAGTATAGTGGTTTAGGAAAATGACAATAGTATATCTCAGAAGTCATGGGTGATTGGGTAAGTTTCCAGTGTCAAATACAGTTTTGCTTGGTTGGGGGCATAAAGTCCAACTAGACAGATACTGGTTACTGCCAGGATATTGATGCCACTATTGTATCTTTAGGAATATCATGCATTGCTGATCATTATTATGGTTCGTAGGCATCACAACTGGGTAGTGTTACTGATTTGCTCTATTGGCAGCGAAAGCGCGTCTTCAGGAATGATATATTTGTACCAGTTCCAGTTCAAACTCCAAAGTCCTTTAAAGAAAATATTTGTTGTCTTAAGCAACAGAGAGTTACCATCATCTTCTGGGAGGTTACCAAGGGTAATAATATAGCAATAAATGGTAGTATTTGGAGTATCTTGGACTTTCCTTACCGACAACTTGAAAGGTGTTTTCTTTTGTCCAGGCCTGGGTTTTTTTGTTAGATAGTCTATTCATTCAGAGAGAAGAATTATCAACACAAACAGAAAAATATTAATTTAATATAGGCACAGATATACATGATGTGAGATTTCCTTCTATATGCTGTGTTCATGTTTTATTACCACTAGTTAATAAAGAAGCTACTTTGGCCTATGGCAAGCCATAGCCATAGCCTGGTGGAAAATCAGAACAGAGAGAGAGAGAGAGAGAGAGAGGTGGAGTCAAAGAGATACCATGTAGCTGCCAAAGGGGATGATAGACAATTACTGGTAAGCCACAGTCCCATGATAATACACAGATTGATAAAAATGGGTTTATTTAAGATGTAAGAGCTCGTTAGAAATATACCTGAACAATTGGTCAAACAGTGTTTGAATTACTATAGTTTCTGTGTGATTAATTTTGGTCTGGGCGGCTAAGAAATGAATGTGCACTCTCCATTTGCATACATATATAAACAGAATATATAATTTTGGGTAAATATAAACAATATGACATCCTGCAATGATTTCAAACATACTTAGCAATATTTATCCCTCTTCCCTTTCTTAAATTCTGTATTGTATTCTCTTTAACCAGGTAATACTGCCAAACCCATTTTCTGTCCCCTCACTCATATCACCGGTATTCTAATATATGCACACAATATAGTATTATACTAGCAGAGATCCAAAAAAATTCCACCAGAAAACTTCTACAAATGATAAACAATTTCAGCAAATGGCAGGATACATTATCAACAGAAAAGTAAAGGAAAAAGAAATTAGCCTTTTTACACACCAATGAAGAGTGATATTATAGACATATTTCACTTCACAGGAGTCTCAAAAGAAAGTATTTAGAAATACACCTAACCAAAAAGACCTCTCCAAGGAATACTAAAAATTCCTGCAGAAAGAGATTGTGGAAGTCATTAAAAAAACAGGCAGACTTCCCATGAACATAAATTAGTAGAATTAGTATTAGGAAAATGACTATCTTACTAAAAGCAGTTTTTAGACTTAGAAATACTGATAGAATTTATTGAAGAATTAGAAAAAAATCGCAAAATTAATATGGAAAAAAGTTCCCTCAGAAACAATACAAAATTAAAGAAAATAAAACAAAACAAGAAAAGCAAAAATAAAAACATGAGCAAAAGAGCAATTCTTTCTGAAGAGATTACTATTTCATGTTTTTATTTTATCTTATATTATTATTGTTGTTACTGTTAGTAGTAGAGTAGTATTTTACATGTCTCTTTATATTATAATGAGATAGAGAAAAAAGGTATTCATTTGGTAAGGTAGGGAAGTGAAGAGGATCTCAGAGGAGTTGAGGGAAGGGATGAGACTAAACTGTAAAAAAAATCTATTTTCAATAAAAAGACATAGTAATAACATAAAATGGTACTGACATTATACAAACTTTAGACCATTGGGATAAATGCAAACATTGGTACACTTAAATACAGTCATTTACTGTTTGACAAAGTTCTCAAAATTTGAAGAAAACACAGCATCTTCAATAGATGGTGTTAGAAAAACTGGATGTTCTCAAATGTAAGAATGTAATAAGACTTGTATTTATTACTCTGAATATAAATCAACTCCAGATGAATCAGTGACCTCAAGGTAAAACCTGAAACACTGAAACTGCTATACACAAACAGAGAGAGAACCCAACAAAATAGATGCGTGGGGAGGGCCTGCTGAAAAGGGCTCCATGCGTCCAAAAGCTTAGGATATAAATTGAATAGTGAGACCTCCTAAAATTAAAACGCATCTATGCATCTAAGAAAACAATCACTTGAGTGAAGAGGAGCCCGCAAAGTATGAGAAAATGTTTGCCAGATATGTATCTGAAAGAAGACACTCAAATAAAAGTAAAGTGAAGAAAAACAATTATTCAATTTAAAGACAAGATATGGGTCTGAGCAGAGAATTCTTAGAAGGACAAGAAATATCTCACGGGGCCACGACCATAGACACAAAACTGATATCAGCTAAGATTGCTGGAAGCAAGAAAAGTTGTCTTCCTCTGGGATAAGGCTCCCAGTTGTCTATCTAATACAAGTTTTCAGTTGTTAAATCATGTATATGAAAGGAACACAAAAATGGACTCAGTATGTTGCATCTAAAGATTTATGAATGTTGAGTGAAGGGGCACGTGAGTGTTAAAGTAATAATTAAAGAAGAGAAAGCCAAGACTTTGAGAGGGAGAAAAAAGGTATTCATGGAAGAAGGAAAGAAAATAGAGGGAAATGATGTACTTATATTAATGGTTAAGAAATATCTTAAAAAGTGTTTATTACCCTCAACAATTAGGAAAGTACAAAGTAAAACAACTTTGATATTTCATCTGAACCCAGTTGGAATGGCTAACAGCAACAAAACAACAAAGACATGACTATTGGTGGAACTTAGAACTGATGCAACCACACTGTAAATAAGTATGGACAGTTGTCAATAAACTAGAAATAAATCCTCCACGTGACCCAGCTACAGAACTCCTTGGTATAAACCCAAAAGCCTGGACCTTCTATGCCAGAGATAATTGTTTAGCTATTCTCATTGCTACTGCATTCATAATATCTCAGAAATTCAAGCAATGTGTGTGTCCTTCAACTGATTAGTGTATAATTATAATATGCTGTATATACACAATAAAATATTTTTGTAAAGAAAAATAGGGGGAAGAAATTTAACAGGGGTTTGTGGTCATAACATGAAGGAAGTAAAAATAAGACTAAGAATGTTTGAATCAGACATAATGAATCATATTAATATTTTCTTTAACATAAAATGTATATAATACTTATAAGGACATGAATATTCATATACATCTGTAGTTTAAATATAACTTGCTAAAGTTGGCAGTGCTTCTGGCAAGAGCCATAGATTATCTAATAAAAACACTAGTATCAGGTATTAGTAACTCCATTTCAACAGTATGTTCAGGATTGTACAAGAAACTCCCTAAACATTACTGGCTATTGCTGCTGCCTTTGGTTGCCTTACAGAGATTGAGGTAAATTCATTATTGCTAGAGATACCATGTACTACTGCCACAGGAATCAGATGATTTGAGCTGGATGGTATCTGAAAGTCTCCTTAGCAACGTCTAAATTTCATACTCTCAGATGGTGGGGTAAAAACTGCCTAGAGATCTAGCAATTGTCCTATTGAGTTGTTATGCCTATTAATCACAATGATTACCAGCATGACAAGATAGCCCTAAAGGAAGAGAGAGTGGAATGTTCATAAGAACCAAAGGACCAGGAGATCTGCTGAGATTTTGTTTCTGGAAACAACAGCAAATTTTCACCCTTGGTTACTCAATAATATCATTACCTATATAAGTTTTGAACGAAGGTAATATCAGTATATATGTCAATGTAGAAGGGAGAAATTTTCAGTGGGCCTCACCTCAGGATTATTAAAAAAAAACTAAGGAACAATACATGATGAAATTTTTCTTCCTGGGATGAACCATTATTCAATTATTTAACACCAAGAGGTCTGCCTTTAAGTCACATACATGTAAACAACACTGATTGGATGGGGGCTAAAAGACTAGAAATTTGAGAGTTGAATAATGCATGGGCATGAAAGAACATAAAGTGCAGAATGGAAATGGAAGTAAATTACCTAATTATATTTCAACTTAAAAAACAATTGAACAATGATAAAATTTTCATAAATAGAAACTGAAATCACAGTCTGTAAGCAAATGGATAGAACTATAAAATACTATATACTAAGTGAGATAACTCAGAAAAGTAACACAGACTTAAGTTCTCTCTTGTGAGTGGTTTCTACCTCCAAAACTTTGACAGGAACATATAACTTGGAGTAAAAAGAAATCAGGAATATTAAAATGGACTATCAGGTAGGGAATAAGCATGTATTGTACTTTGAAACTCTAACCAAATATTTCTATTTTTATGTAAGACTCAGTATGTCCAGGTCAAAAGAATATAATGCAATTTAGATCTTGTTCTGGTCTTTTAAACAGTGTTTTGTGACACTTATGACTTTTTTTGGAGACATATAAACAAAAGAACATTTATGTCAGAGTGGAAATAATAGACCAAAGTAATATTTCCATCAAAGACCACCTTGGCAAATCAATTGTCTATTGGGCTTATAGGAATATGAGTGGGGGTTGCTGACACACACAGGAATGACTCAAAGAAAGGCATATCACCAAATACCTACATCACCATGTGTGACAACCTATGAAAGTTGTATCAGTGGAGTTATTTTCATGACATTACCATAAGTCAGGTTGGAGAGTCTTCTTTACATACCAGTTCTTAGTTACTATTTAGGTAACTTTGGGAGGGTCCTAAGAATCTTAGAACTACCTGCCACTACCTGAGACATTATAGGTTTTTATTTCTTGAATCCTTAGGAGTGTCTCTATAGGATCTAATGTCTTTATTCTGATCTTCTGTCTAAAAAAATATGTACTATTTCAATTCTGATTTAAATATTTCCCTACAAAATTAGTAAGAAATATATTCATAGTGCTTTGATAGAGAATTTCTTGTTTCATTTTTATTTTCATGAAATCCATAATGCTGCGTTCATTGATTTGCAGATTTATTCTAGACTGTATCCTTTTTCACCTTAAATATGCAGGAAATAATTCCATTAAATAAAGTTAGTAATTTCAATTTCCAATATATCACCAGTAAATAGAAGTAAATATAATTTATAAAATTTAAAAATCAACAATTTAATGAAAATATTACTTCTCCAATGACCTTCTTTGTGCCTGATATTTTAGACTCTTAGACTTACGCATTCCACCAAAACACAGAAATATTGATTAAAGTTTTCTAGTGAATATGTCTATATAATCATATTAATTTTTAAATACATTGAAATTTACTTTTTAATTAGCAGGTCATATAACTGGGGAACAATTTTCAATTTATACATAACATTACATCTTAGAAAAACTTTATCAAGCTTAAAACCAATATTTCCAAAAGAAAAGTCAATAAAATGACCCCTAATGATATTCTGTTCTACTCATAGATTGATGTCTAGTCCAGTCATCATCAGATAGGCTTTCTCTGGCAGCTGTTGGAAGCAGATGCGGAGACCCACAGCCAAACATTAAACAGAGGTTTTGAAAATCCATGTAAGAGGAGAGATTGAGGACACCATGAGAAGATGACCCACAGACATCAACAAAACATGGCTCAGAGGGCCTCACAGAGAGTGAGTTGATAATTCAAAGCCTTCTTGGGTTTGAGAATCACTGTTCTAGAGTCATCTAGGAGACAAGCCACTGCCTGTGAAGGATTGTCTAGCCTTTGGATATGCTGTTAAAATTTATCTAGACTCTGAGCATGTCTGTAACATAGTTACAATTGAAATAGAAACATCCCTCCTGAATGTGGAATCCAATTTCATGGGTTTAGGTCCTGGACAAAACATAAGAGAAAGTCTGCTGAATACATCACTCATCATTTTCTCCTTCCAAAGTACAGGCACAATGTGTCCAGATGACTTAAGCTTTTTCTGCCAAGACTGTACACTCCAATTGTGAGGCAGAATAAGCCTGTTCTCACTTAGGTTGATTTATGTCATTGATTTCATTGCTTCTTCATAACTGCAATTTTGCTACTGCTATAAATAATAATGTATATATGTGATATGCAAGATTTATGGTATGGGATTTCCCCAACACCCCCTCAGGAGGGTTGTGACCCACCAGTTGAGAACCACTGTTCTAGATCCTGCTGACAATGTTAACTATCATATCATTTGTCCAATTCATATAGTCATGATATATTTAACAAAAAAAATATGTTGGTACAATGCTCAGTCCCAATAATCACACAGAAACTATATTCTTCAGAACAGTTTTGCCAATTGCTCAGGTGTATTACTAGCTAGATCTTACATATTAAATTACCCCATTTCTTTTGATCTATGTATTGCCACTAGGCTGTGGCTTCCTGATTGTGTTTTAGCATTGGTGGCTACATGATGTCTCTCCAATACAACCTATTCTTTCTCTCTATCTCTGTTCAAATTTCCTACCTGACTTTACTGCTAAGCCATTGGACAAAACAGTTTTATTAATCAAACAACAAAAACAACATATTTACAAAAGGAAATCCCACATCATCTCCCCTTTTCTGTCCAAATAAATAGAAGAGTTTTAATTTTAACATAGTAACATAGTAAATTTGTATATACAAAACAGAAAGAACAAAAGTTGCAATATTTAGTCCATTTACATTTGGCAAATTAAGGAAAACCCTCTATCATCTATTCTATCATTGTGAATCTAAAGTTTTATATATAATTTACCTTTTGTCATAACTAAGGAAAACTATAATTATGACTATCTAGTCTTTGACTCCATCAAAGACCCCAGAATGGTATAAGTAAAGGGGAAGTAAATTGTAACCAACTTCCAAACTTCTATAATTGACAGAGACATCTTGGTGCCTGGACAATCACCCAAAGTCCTTTGTAACATTGGGACATCCATCTTCAGCCTATAGGCCAAGACTACCTGGTATAGTTTTCTGTGAAGCAGGAAATTTGAATACCTGTTCTGCCTTGTACTGGTAAAGTTCATCAGTTGCTTTCTTCTGTGTTCTGCAGAATGTCTGGCAGTTTCTTCTGTGAATCAGGAACAATGAAGGACCATCCTATCTTTTGAAAGTACAACAGTCACTTTTTTGTGGGTTCTGTACATCAAGTACATACAGTATATCATCAAGCAGTCTAGGAAACAAAAGTATCCTGCCCAAATGGGTAGTCTTGTCATATTGAAAGTAAATTCCATAAGGAGTTTCTTTAATGCCCATCAGCCTCTCTGAAGTAATTGGTGCTCCCAGAAGCAGACATGACTCACTCATGGTAAAGAAACGTCTAAGTTCTTAAACATATTAGATGCCATATTCTGTAGTTTTTTGAGGTATTGAAAAAATTATCTATCTAACTGAAATATATCTCTATCTACAAAAGTTAACCAATATGACTAAAAGTTTGATCATTATAAATGACTATCTTTTAATCTTATATTTCTTAATTATGAATTACATTTTTAAATGAACTACAAAACATAATATCTTAAACAAGAATAGTATATATGAATATATATTAATCTTAAGTTTGTATCCATGAACCAAAATCCATACCAATGTAAAGTATTTATTTCTGTATCATACCTCCGCTTTTTAGAAACAAATTAACCATTTTTTTAAATAGATTAACCATTTATATAGAACTCCTTTTAAATAAAAACAAACATTTATAAACAATTGTATTGGGAATTTTGTCATAGTTTTCTCCAATGTGCCTTCTGCCTTTTGTTTGATGAAACATTTTTAGGGTTCATGGAGACTTATCAGGGTTCTTGTTCAATCAAGCCACATTGGTGATGTGGGAGTCCCTCTGTGTGCTGTGATTACCATTAATGAATAAAGAAACTGCCTTGGCCTGTTGATGGGGCAGAACTTAGGCCAGCAGGAAGGACTGGACTGAATGCTGGGAGAAAGAAGGGCAGAGTCAGGGAGATGGCATGGTTCTGCCACTGGAGATAGATGTGCTAAAACTTTGCTGGTAGGCCATAAACTTTTGGTGATACACAGATTAATGGAGATGGGTTAAATATATATGTAAAAGTTAGCCAATAAGAAGCTAGAGCTAATGGACCAAGCAGTGATTTAATTACTACAGTTTCTGTGTGGTTATTTAGGGTCTAAGCTAGCCAGGTGTCCAGGACAAACAAGCGGCCCCTTCTACAAATTGGCACCTAACTTATGTATATTATTTATTTATATTATGTACATTTTTGTGTTTTCTTTGAATTTTTAACTGTAAAGCTAAGTACAGAGAGACATTTCATTTTATGGGCTGCTAAGCTAAGCCAGCACGTATATTATAAAGGTATCATTACTTCCAAATTTGGGTCTAAGGATATGTTGCTTTGGCAAAGAGGCTCTTATTGCCAAAGAGTATGAGAACCTGTGGACTGCTTCCAGACTGGTGTGGTTTGATGGACCAAGACCCCATGAATGGTCACTGTGAGCACCCCAAAAATACCCTCAAAAAATTACTTCACCCAACTATTTACTGAGATGAACCTAGCAAACAGGATATACCATGAAAGACCTGATAAACAGTGCCCCCAAACAGCAGGAAACAGTATGGACAGAACTATGCTTATATTCCCAAATATTGTTTATAATTTTTTACATTATAGGAGGATATGATATAGTTATGAATATTTTGCATTGGTATGGATCTTGCTCTATTGATAAAAATTTAAGGTCAGTCTTGTTATATGTATATTTCTGCTCTTTATTAAGGTATTGTGATTGTGTAGTTCATTTAAAAAATGTAATGTATAATTAAAAATATAGGTTAATAGATAATCATCTGTAATAGTCAAGCTTGCAGTCATGTTAGTTAGATTTTCTAGATGTATGTAGATATATTTCATTTAGATAGGTAATCTTCAAATCTTTCAGAGACCTTCAGAATATAGCATTTAAAATGTTAAAAACTTTAGGTTTTTCATGACAGTGAAACACGTCTGCTCTAGGCAACACCAGTTACTTTAGAAGGATGATGGACATCAAAGAGGCTCCTTATAGAGTTGGTTAGCCATTTGAAAAAGAAACTGCTCTTGACTGGACTGCTTAACTGGACATGCAGGACCCACAAAGCAATGACTGCTGAACTTGCCTAAAGGTGAGATGATGCTTTGTAGTTCCTGCTTCATGAAAAGGTCTACTAGACATTCTAAAGAATACACACAAAAAAGGGGGATGGACAAACTGCCAATATAGGAAGAACTGTCTTGAGATTTCCTGCTTCCTGTAAAGTCTGCTGGATATTTTGGGCCTATAGGCTGAAGATGGATTCCCCTAAGGTATAAAAGAATTTTGGGTGACTGTCCAGGCAGCGAGATGTCTCTGTCAATTCTAGAGTTTTGAAAGTTGCTTACAATGCACCTCCTGTTTACTTAAGCAATATTATATCCTTCTGGAGTCTTTCATGGAGTTGAAGAATTTATAGTTATATAGTTTTCCTTAGTTATGATAAAGGATAAAGTATATATAAATATTGTAATTCTTGCTTGATACCTGTTATATGTAATTTATTATGTTAAAATTAAAACCTTCCTTTTTATTTAAACAGAAAAGGGGAGGTGATGTGGGATGCTGTGAATACCATTCGTTAATAAAGAAGGTGTTTGGGGCCTGTGATAGTGCAAAAGAGTCAAGCTAGGCCATGAAAGCTAGGCTGAATGCTGGGAGAAAGAGGACGGAGTCAGGGAGAAGCCATGGAGCTTCCATTGGAGACAGATGCAATGAAATTTTTGCTGGTAGGCCATGACCTTGTGATGATGCACAGATTAATGGAGGTGGGTTACATTAATATTTAAGAGATAGCTAATAAGAATCTAGAGCTAATGGGTCAAGCAGTGTTTTAAATAATACAGTTTCTGTGTGATTATTTTAGGGCTGGGGAGTGGAGAACAAATAAGCATCTCTCCTACTACTGCCTCTCTTAAAGGAACTTCAGCATGCCACCAGCAAGCAAAGCCCATCCAAAAAAACAAATGTGACTAAAATTTGTTTTTTAGTGTTTATGATTCTTTGCCAAGCCCTCTCATGTTTTATGTGAATTTAACTAGGATATGTTGAAGTGCCAATTTCTTGTGTAAGGCTGCTTGTTCATTTCCTGGCCACTCAGACTCCTGAAATATTCACACAGAACTGTATTAATTAAATCACTGCTTGAACCATTAGCTTTAACTTCCTATTGGCTAACTCTTACATATTACTTTAACCCATCTCCATTAATCTGTGTATTGCCACATGGCTGTGGCTTACTGGCAAGGTTTGGCCATGTCTGTCTCTGGCAGTGGCTCCATAGCTTCTCCCTGACTCTGTCACCTTTCTCCAAGCATTCAGTTTAATTTTCCCCAGCTAGCTTTACTCTTGATCCAAACAGCTTCTTTATTAGACAGTGGTATTCACAGAATACAAAGGGGAATCCCAAATCACTGTGGACTCATTCTGGATTAAGAAAAATATGGCTTAATAACGGAAGATACCCTGAAAATTCTCCAATGGAAATGGATAGGCTAGATGGCCCAATGTTACAGAGCATCATTGTTGCAATTTCCTCTAAGTTCTACATCCAAAATAGCTTCAAGACTACTGACTAAATTGATCCAGCCTCACAAAATGCTCCAATCCAGACTTGGTCAGAATCCTAAATTTTCTCTGGGTCCCCATAACGATTTTAGTGCTCCTAATCAGCAGAAAGTAGCCTAGAAAGCTATGTCCACATTCCTCCCAAAAATGGATAATGGATGTCTGCCTTTGTTTAGCTTGTTAGTTTCAAGTTGTGATGGATAATCATCAGGGAAAAAGTTCTTAAAAATGATATTAGATTCAGGCTTCTTGTTTTGAAAGGAAAAAAAAGAGTCAAGCTTTGAGATAATGACCTTGTACACTATAAATATTTGTCATTCTTATTGACAAATATTTAATAAATATTTGTAATAAAATGCTGATTGGCCAGTAGCCAAGTAGGAAGTATAGGCATAGTGACAATAGTAGGAGAATGTTGGGAAGATGAAAGATAGAGAGTCAGTCACAAGTCAGATGCTGAGGAAGCAAGATGTGAATGTCTTACTGAAAAAAGGCACCAAGCCACGTGGCTAAACATAGACAAAAATTATGGGCTAATTAAAGTTATAAGAGCTAGTTAATACTAAGCCTGTAATAATTGACCAGTTTATAATTAATATAAGCCTCTGTGTGTTTCTTTGAGACTGAATGGGACAGAAACTTCTACTAAAGGTGCCCAACATTTGGCAACTACATCCACATAAAACCTAAGAGAGCTTGGGAATTGATTCTAGACACAAAATAATGGAGTCACAAATAGATTCTTGGTAGGAACATTTTCTCAGGTGAGTTCTAGAGGCAAGCAGAGGATCAGTGCCTTTAAGATAGTCTTCTTGACTCAGCATTAGCAGCAAAAACTGTGCAGCACTTTGAAGAGGCCCTCTTACCAAACATGTTCATATATGAATTAAATTAAATTGAATCTTCAAATTAGCAGAGTGAGAAAAAGTTGAGCCACATTTATGATGCATAATATTGATGAAAAACCTTTTTACTGATTTATCAATATAATAAAATTTATGAAAATATATTTCTTTAAGTTTTTGTCTTATTTTTAAATATAGATTAGGAAGAAATTAATAAGAAGTGATACTAAATTATAAAGAGTTTAAATTAAATGATCATTAAAATTTCCACACATGGTTTTTATTTCTCTTTCTTTTAAGACTCTTTGCTGATAGTGCAATTATCTCCTTGTAATTGGACAAATGCCAATGAAGTAGAAAATTGAAGAACATTTTAAATCTATACAATTCTTCTCATTTCACTAGCACATCAAATGTATCATTGACCTGTTTCCCAGGCTCACTTGCAGAATCACCAATGTCACAATTTGAAAACCTAATTGGCTTTAGAAAGCTTCCTACACAGAAAAGTGAGAACTAAATGAATCAACAAGAAGACTCTACCTTCACTTTATTAACCAAGACACCCGGCACCTGTTAGAATGAAAAAAAATACCCAATCATTTTAATGTGAGATAATAATACTAGACTCCATAATGATGTGAATTCAGGAAAGAAATCCCTTCAAAGCTTGCAAAACAAACAAACAATATTGTCTTCCCTAAACACTCAAAACATGTTTCTTTTCTTATGAAGCTGACATATTGTTGACATGAAAGTTTCTATCAAAAAATAATTTTCAGCTTTTGGGGGAACTTCCTCTTCTACAACATAACTGTATCTTTGACAGAGCACATTAATAGACCAGGACATCTTCACAACACTGGTGTATTTTTACTGATCTTATATTTGTATCCATTTAATGAACCTTTAAATACGGGCATGGTGGCCCACATTTACAGTCTCTACTCTAGGGATGCTGACACTGGCAAGTCATCCTTTCTAATCAGGACACTTTAGATCAGTTTGGGGCCTTTATCAGATTAGGGTGTCTGGGAAATGAATAAAGACACTGGAGACTGGCCTCTGACCTTCGTATGCAAATGAATGCACAAGAACAAATGCAAAACTAGGTGTGACCAATGAACATACACATGAATATACACACAAACACACAGAAATACAAATGCACACACATGCATACATATACACACAGACACACAATACATATGCACAAACACACGCATGCACACATACACACAGACACTCACACAGGTGCACACACATACACACAATAAAAACACACAGGACCTCTCTTTCCTCTTGATTCACAGGAACACCTGGATATTTAATAATTGGAAAGGTTCAGGTTTTCCTTTTGAAGGCAATATATTGCAGAATTTACTTCTAATAGAAACTGAAATTTTAGCAATACTATATAGTTTTAAAACTTCATTGGTATAAAGAATACATGGTGAGTGAAAATAATAGATGTGAAAGATTAATAATCTTATTGAAAATGGACAATAGAGATCAATCAATATTTTTTGAAAATCATAAAAGTAGACAATTGTTTTGTAGGAAAAATTTAAATTCACTATCTTTCAGGAACTACCAACCAGAACTATGATGAAGTAAAATATCCGCAGTCAGAAACACTAAAGATAACATGTGTTCATAAAAGTCTAAAGATTACCGTGTCTTAAGAGTATAGAACTGTGTTTCTCAATCTGTAGGGTGTGATCTCTTTGAGGTTCACATAATCAGATATTCTGCATATCAATTTTTTAAAATTATGATTCATAGCACTAGCAGAAGTACATTTATGAAGTAGAAATGAAACACTTTTCTCGTTGGCAGGTAACCACACATAAGGATTTGTATTAAACTATTGTAGAATTAGGAAGGTTGAGAGCCATTACTATAAAAAACCATGAGCATTTATATCATTAATTTCACTAGTGACAATCCAAAACTAAATCCATTTTCATCTTAAAATGATTGAGCTTATTAAAATCTATCTACAGAAGTTTGTATCAGCAAGTTAATATTATCATGATTCATGTTTTCTTTATCATTTATTTTTCAAATCATTTCATACTGCTTATAATTATGTGAGTTACTTTGATGAGTATAGCTCCTTAGAAATCCTTTTTATGTTTTATTGTGAAGAGCCTAAAACAATATGCAGCAATATTTTTGTACAGAAATTATATTTACTATACATAAATTATATTCAAAACATAAAATAATATCTTTATTTTTGATAATTGTTTTGTTGTACATATTAATTTATTTTTTGAGAGAAATTCTCATTCAGTAGAGCAGGCTGACCTTGAACTCACAGAAATCCTTGTGCCTTTGTTTCCTGAATGCTGGGATATAAGACTCGGACTAAAAGGTCCAGTTATTTTATTGCCTCGAAGGAAAAAAAAAAGAAAGAAAAGAGAATGATTTTCTAATTTGTAAGATTTTTTAGAAAAAAAATTTCTCAATAAGTAGCACAATGCTTTCATGTGATTTAAATTAATCTTCAGAGAGATTTAGTGTTTTAGTGAACTTTTAGCTGTTGACTTTTCTTGGCCTTATCTTCACTTGAGGTCCCTCTGTTGACTTATGATGAAATTAGAGGCTACCAGTATCTAGTTATCAAGAAAACAAAGGTCTACAAAGATCTAACAGCCTAATGAAGAAAACGTACTAGAGAAAATTGCAAAGTAAAAACTGACACAGTGGTATAACAAAGATAGTTTTCCTGTTTTCTGTCTTGTACATAGAAATCATAGCATTTGTAACTCAGATTACAGACCACTTTTAGATTATTGGGCCTCAGTTCACTCACCTAGCATTTTGAATATTATTATTTTTTTATTTTCCTGTGGATATCCATTTAGCTAGCAAGCCATTGAGTATTTATAAGGATTATACTTAATTTGTTGACATAGTAAAACTATCGCCATTATCAGGCTAATTATTATATCAACCATCTTATGTACTTTCCATTTCTTCTTTTTCCCTCACATCTTCCCCACACCTGGCTCTCCTTTTCTATATTCTCCTCTAATTTTTTTGTGTTGCTGTTTTTGTTTTTCTGAGAGAGAGGGGTAGTGGGGCCACTTAGTTACCACACTCAGCAAGATTCCAGAGTGTGGAATTGCCATGCTGTGCACCAAATTGCCAGAACTAAGTTATCTAATAAATCTTGCATATTTTAATCTTTATCAATTTCCTAATCTTGCAACCAGCAAAATATAGCTTGTTTCTGTAATTCTAATATAACTTTTATAAATAAATGAGATATACTATTTTTTTTTCTGTGGTGGCCTATTTCAATTACCAATGGCATATCATGGGTTTGAAGGATGTTGAGTGATTTCATTTTCTTTTTTGATTTCAGTGTGTGCTTCTAAATATTGATAAGCAAAATAGAAACAATAATGAGATTAACTTATAATATCTTAGTAACGATTTCTTGGAAAAAGTCTCATCTCTATAAAAAGACTCATGGAAGAATCAAAATTATTTTAAAGTCATTAATAACATAATATCAATTCGATAATATGTTGTCTCAAAATCTAAGTGTTATAGCATGTTTTGTTTTTAACTAAAATAGCAACAAAAAACCTGCTATTGACACAATCCTTCTGCAATCTGTAAAAGATGTTTCCTTTCACTAAAATAGCTTCCTCACAGTTTCATTCTGGACTCACACATTATTGTTGTGATTGGGTGTTAATTGAATTCTATCATATTTGTGTGCTTAAATTCTATCTGTTAAAAGTACATTTCAGGAATCTATGTGAAGATTTGTTTTTCAAATATAAATTATAACAATTTGAAGGACTTGATTGGAAAAAAAATTCTGAGACATTTTCTACACAGCAGTTTAAACAAGATCTGGTCCTAGTCATTGTAATTTTTTTCTTCCAGAGTCAACTTTTTCTAGAGAACCACCGACATAAAATGTTGCTAAGCACAGCTTAACATGTATTGGACATTGTAATGTTGACTCTATTCAAAATTAAGATTTGCATTTAACCTGCAGATCCTAAACTGGTCCTGAGCTTGTGTTGTGTTCTGTCTGCTCAGTTCCCTGGTGATGTTTCTGCTGGTGTGTAACCCACATGTTATATAGCAAAGCATACCACAGCAGTGATTTCTGAGAAGAGAGTTTTCTCATAGCCTTTATTAGTCACAAAAACATAATGGAAAAACAGAGAAAAGGGAGAGACCAGGATAACAAAGAGAAACTGATCAGTGGTAGTCTGCATCTGCAAACTTTATTTAATTAATACACTTTCCATTCAGACGTTAATTGTGTTACTCTAATTATTCTTGGTTGTTTCTTCTTTAAAAAAATAAATAAGTAAAAGAAAGGTTGTGAGGAACCAGCTTAGTTCTAAAGTATGTTCTGGCCATATCATATCACATCTAGAATTCACATAAAGAGTGAGGCAACCTAAGTGCTGTAGGCATACACTTTCACTGCGCAGCTGTAGCTCATTGTCACAACAGAGCCCTCTCCAACAGGGCAGCTGGTGAGGACTGCTTGTATTGCTCTCAGGGGAGGAAGCAGGTGAGGAAACAGAATAGCAAGAGGTTAGTTGGCGAGAAGAGAATATTCTTGGCTCACATTCAGAACTTATTTGAACGTATGCACTTATTCTATCAACATGCCTGGTGGAAGTGGTTGCCACCTGCCCCTAATCCCAGGAGGCAACTCTCCTGCTGCCTTGGCAACTTATAGTTCACAAGGCTGTTAAGGTTGCAGGATCAGGAATCCGGAGATGTGCCCTTGCTTCCCAGAAAGTAGTTTATGGAATAAGGTACAGTATATTTAGACTGGCAGAGTTCCCTACTTAACATTCAGGGCTCTGTATGCTTTTGTTGCTGCTCATTGGCAGCTGCTGCAGATATAAGGAGATCAGCATATCCCATAAACACCTGCAAAGATTCGTGCTCAGAAATGTCAGGTTGTATTTACTTTTAAATATAATAACTCATTATATTTTGAGAAAAATAGCAAAATTTGCTGGTATAAATTGATTAAGTGTGAGCAGACAAAAAATATTAAAGTTATAATAAAAAGTTGCACAATTTATTTTTTGAATATCACATTAAGCTCTAGAGGAAACTGGACTGATTGTTTCTGGACATAAAATGGAAACAAAAATTAGTAATAGTAGGGATCTTTCATATAAAGGAATTTCCACCATTAGCTTTCCATTTGCTCATTAGTTCATTATCATATGAGCTGAAAGCAATGTCTTACAGTAGTCATGCTGAATCCAACATAAAATATAAAACACCAATGGAGAACTGGAAACTGTTGTAAACACTAACTGCTCAACAGTATGCACCATGTTTGGGTACATGTTTTCAGTATTGTCCCTAAATCCCATTGTCAAAAGAAAAATGAACAACTAAAAGAAAGCCAAACTTTCTCATTACATATGGAAAAATAGATTTTTTTCTTCAAGTTCTTCCAGGGGAACTATGGGATTCTGAAAGGAGATGTATAAAGAGGGAAAGTGTATAAATGGAAAAAATTATGGAAGAATACAAATTAAGTACTTTCTATGTCACATTGCAGACAAATATGAACTTTATGCTTTAAAAAATTTGAAGATAGAATTCTCTCAACACTTGAAGACTATATGCTACCATAAATTTCACTGAACCTACAAATATATATTTTATGACTGGAAAATGCCTAAAGAGTGAAACTAAGAAGGTATCAGGGCAGCGTTTCATGACTTTCCCAGAGAGACATAAACAAACTTCTATGTACCTCAGATAGGGCATCAATGACAAAACAATAAGCAACCCCACTCATATCTGCATCAATAAAGTAGTGAATTCATTGGGATCATTTACAGAATCATAGATGACTCAAAGGCTGCTGCATTACAACCAACATGGTGGTCAGCTTAAGAAAACTGCATCCCTGGAGGGTCAGACACAGCTTGCAGGTGCCTACAACTGGTCTGAGAGCCTTTATCCAGCAATTGCTATTGTTTACACAAACTTCAAAAGGGGCTTTGTTAGTTTCAGGAACTTGTATCTTCTAAGTTATTTCCTGAGCCTTTTAAATTCTGTTTACTTGTCTATTTTCAAGATGGAACTACTAAATTGGGAAGAAATATCTATGTAGGAGAGGTCAGGAGAGGGTAATGAGGGAGGTGGATTTATAAGAACAAACATAACACACACATCAAATGCCATAATAAAAGCCGTTACGTTAAGTACTAAAAACTTAGCACAAACATATAGTGATTCTGAACATTGATCTCCAAAGCTGTCTGCAGCGGTTTGTAATCTCACCAACAGTGAATGAGGATTCCCTTTACCAACATCCACATCAGCATTTTCTTTCAGTTTTTTTTTTTTTTTTTTTTTTTTTTGCTCTTAGCCACTATGACTTATGTAACTTGAAATTTCAAAGTTGGTGCAGGAGAATTGTCTGTATTCTGTCAATCATGTATTAAATAAACGCTGATTGGCCATTAGCCAGGTGGATGTATAGGTGGGACAACCATACAGGAAGTAGAGGCAGGGCAATGAGAACAGGAGTATTCTGGGAAGAAGGAAGTGCTTTCCTCATTCCTGCCCAGACCACTGAAGAAGCAGGATGTGACCTGCCCTGCTGAAAAAGATCCTGAGCCATGTGGCTAACATAGAAAAAAATAATGGGTTAATATAAGATACAAGAGCTAATAAGAAGCCTGAGCTAATGGGCCAATCAGTTTATAACTTATGGAGACCTCTGTGTGATTTTCTTTGGGACTTGCCTACTGTGGGAACTGGGCAGGACAGAAACCCCCAACAAGCAGGCCCCCATGTTACACAAAGTAGTTCTAATTTGTATTTCTCTGATTGCTAGGATTTTGAACATGTTTTGACTATTTAGTTTCAAAGCTAAAAATAGATTTACCCTATGATATAGATATCTCATTCTCAGCGTATTCCCAGAGGACTGAGGATACTAATCCACATGTTGTACCCAAGTTGAGACCTCCAGAAAGACAACTGGAATCCAGTCAAGTAGAATGCAAAAGCAAGGTTTATTCAGTGTGCAAAATCCAGCTAGCTGGGAGCTCAAATCTGCCACCCACGACACAGTGCAGCAGGGAGAGCTCGTGTTCCTCATTTGGTTTTGACATGTAAGGGCAAAAAAAAAATGCAAGCCAGGTTCATTTAGGGTCAACTTGCTAAACACAGAGTCTGGATTAAATCTGCATACTCCCTTCCTCCTCTAACTGGCTACCTCTACTTCTGTGCATGCCACCTGCCCTACCCCCAAGCAGTTGCTTCTGCTTCTGCCTAGACCACAAGCTGGGTGTCGACAGGTGGAAACTTCTTAGAACATCTTGTGGTTTTTACTCAAACCCAGTATAGTGTCCTAACTAGCTCTTGATCTTGCAAAGTTTTAAAATTTTCCATGTCCTTACACCCAGAAAGTTTTTCAGGCATGTTTGCTGTCACTTCATTCACAGTGGCTAGGAAGTAGAAACAACCTACATGTCCATAAATTGATTAACTAAAAAATGAAAATGTGAAATATGTATGCAACAGAATATTACTCAGCACTAAAGAAAAGTGCAATAATTAAATTTGGAACAAGAAAACATACTGAGTGATGTTAGCCAAACATATGACAAATAAACCTAGTGCCTCTTACTTATGGTTCCTATCTGTGAATCTTCAGACAAGAGCATATATTATGAAATAACCACAGAAATAAGAAAAGAAAAAAAAAGAATATGGGGCAGGGGAGAGAAGAAATCCTAGAGAGGAGACAAACAAGGAAGCAAGGTCTATGAAAAGGAAAATAAGGAAAATAAAAGATTAGAGAAGGTAGGTAAAGTAATACAGAGGAAAAGGGGGAAATAATAAATCATGCTAAGAATGTTTGAAAAATTCACAGGGAACCATTATTATATGATACCCTAAAATCACATATAATGTGTATGCAATCAATAGCAGTGACAATGTTCCTCTAAGATCCATGGACTATCTAACTAAAACCCCAGCACAAGGCATGAGAAACCTCCTTTGGGTTGTTGTTCAGGATAGTCCAACAGACTACCAGAACAATATAAGTCATTGCCATTGCCCTTAAATTCCTTCCTGGATTTGAAGGTAGGTCAGCTTTGCTGACTACATGATGTACACTGGACATAGGACTTGGAGAACTGAGTTGGTTCTGACATGAAAGTCTTCTCTCTCAGGAATGCCTTTCACTGCCATATGCTGTTCAAGAAGCAAAGTGAGCAATGTGATCAACAGTTGTGCTCTGTAATGCGTAAGGACAACGATAATGATATGCAAGATAAGGTAGCTCTAAGGATGAAATTGTGACTTTTATATATTTGGGGTCACCAATAACTGTCTAATTGGACTTAAAGCCAGTTAAATGGAAGGAAATTCATACATGGTACTGTAAATCTAGCTACCTACTGATGACTGGTGAGGTCATCTGACCTAGAGAACATATTGGTGCTTCCTTCCTAAGCCAGTATGATTGATGTGGAATTCCCCTCTGTATGCTGTGATAACCATTGGTTAATAAAGAAACTTTCTTAGGCCCGTGATAGGATAAAGTAGAGCTAGGTGGGACAAACTTAACTGAATGCTAGAAAAAAAAGGTGGCATCAAGGAGAAGCCATGTAGTCTTGCAGGAAAAGATGCCTGAACTTTACCTGGTAAGCCACAGCCTAATGGCGATACACAGATAAATGGAGATAGGTTAAATTAATATGTAATATGTAAGCTAACCAATAAGAAGTTATAGCTAATAGGCCAGTGATTTAATTAATACAATTTCTGTGTGGCTGAGCAACCGGGAACAAGAGGCCTCATACAACATATGATTTCTACTTACATATCAAGTACTTATTATGCCCAGTCTTTTAGTTACTGTTCTGTGGTTGTGAAGAGACATGATAACCAAGGCAACTTATAAACAAAAGCATTTAATTGGTGTCTTGAATACAGTTTCAGATATTTAGTCCATGATCATCATGGTGAGGAACTGGGTCACAGGTAGACAGGTGAGCAGGCAGGCAGGCAAAGCACTTGAGCAGTATCAGAGATCTTATATCCTAAACCAGAAGTTTTGGGGATAAGGGTGGATACTGGCCCTTGAGTGGACTTTTGAAACGTCAAAGCCCGTCCTCAGCAATACACTTCCTCTTCCAATGCTGAATCCTAGTCCTTCATGAATACTTCAACTAACTGGGCACCAAGTATTCAAACATATGAGCATATGGGGGTCATCTTTTTCAGTCAGTCATACACACAGATAAGTGAAGCATTTGTCCCTCATTAAAAACTCCTTTTTGAAGGAGATGGAGATCATTACAGAAAGTCACAACTAGTAAAAACATCTAGTGAACATCTGACTTTCAGGTGCCTAACTCCTGTTGATACTTCTACAATGCATGTCCTACAACTAAGAATCAGACAGCATCACAGAAGAAGGCATATAATCAAAAGAGCCAGAGGATCAGGAATCCTACCAAGACAATTTCTTCCGTATGGGATAAAGAAAACTGTATAGGATAATCTAAACAATATGATAGCATAATCAAGACCCGAACAATCAAAATACCAGTTAAAATGTCAATGTGGATGGGCAGTGTTAAGGCCTATAGGCAATTAGTGATCATTAAGAGATGGATTCTTCTTGAGGGATTCACCCCCTTTTTAGTTATCTTCTACTAATGGTCAGTCATGAAAATATGAACATTCATGCAAACCAAATCTATTCTACAGGATATGTATATATCTAATCTTAATAAAGATAAACTAGAAATAGGGATAATGAGTTTTCACGCCATATTTAAAGATAGGTCAAAGAATAGGAATGAAGCATTGTCGATGAATTATTAAGTCTGCACAAATCAATAACCAAGCCAGCTCAATAGAAACAGGTATTTTTAATGAAAGGAAAAGGGAACTCACTCTACCAAAGTCGTGATCCAATCCCTCTGGCGGACACCACATGGAGAGAGAGCATACCTGTGTTCTCCTGATTTTCTACCTGGGGTCCCAGTAGCCACACCCCAACTTGATGTGATTGGCTAGTGGCTCTTCCCCCATCATCTCCCCCTTCTGTCTAAACAGGATTAATCCAAACCCAACATAGCTATATACAATTGGAACAGACACAAAATGCAAAATTACAAACAATAAACAATATTAAGCAAGGAATGCATAACAGAAGTTTTAATAAACATTCTATTTTAAGGAGTCTAAGTATTACATTGAAATTAAGCTTGGCTAAACTGTGAGGAAGGTAACTACCATTATTTACTCTTTAACTCTATCAGAGATCTGAGAAGGGAAACAATATTACTTGAGTGGACAGGAAGTGTAATTGGGAAACTTCCATAACGTGCAACAAATGACAGAGACAACTGACTACCTGGGCAATCACCCAAAGTCTCAATTGCAATGTTGAAGCGACCAACTTTGGCTAAGGCCTAAAGTAACTGACATACCATTTTTTTTTCCATACATTGTTTTGTTTTATTTTTTCCATTCAAAAACATAATTAAAGAAATAAAATTTTTACCTTTCTTCCCCTCTCCCGGTCCCCTCCCACTTCCTCCCCACCCCTCCTCCCTCCCCCTTTTTCCTTGAAAGAGGGCATGGTACCCTGCCCTGTTGGAAGTCCAAGGCCCACCCCCATCCCTCCCGGCCTAGGAAGGAGTGCATTCAAAAAGACTTGGTTCTCAAAAAGATAATACATGCAGAAGAGATAGGTCCTGGTGTCATTGTTGATGGGTTCTCCATCTGCCAACTTTCGCCG
>PVIU01014430.1:0-51990 GCA_004026605.1 Ondatra zibethicus
GGAGGGATGGGGGTGGGCCTTGGACTTCCAACAGGGCAGGGCACCATGCCCTCTTTCAAGGAAGAAGGGGGAGGGAGGAGGGGTGGGGAGGTAGTGGGAGGGGACCGGGAGAAGGGGAAGAAAGGTAAAAATTTTATTTCTTTAATTATGTTTTTGAATGGAAAAAATAAAACAAAACAATGTATGGAAAAAAATAAAACAATAAAAAAAATAAAAATAAAAAACCTTTGAAAAATGGCTGAAAGAGTATCTCAAAAAGTGTCCATATCCTTGGCAATTAGGGAAATACAAATTAGAGCTACTTTGAGATTTCAACTTAACCCAAATCTGACTGGGTAGTATCAAGAAAACATGCCTTTAATCCCAGCATTCAGAAGGCAGAGTCAGATCTCTATAAATTAAAGACCAGCCTGGTATACATGGTAAGTTCTGTGTTGGCCATGACTACACAGTGAGACACTGTCTGAAACAAAAAAATTGGAAGAGCAATAAAAAAATAGAAAGAAAACAGAAAAAAGAAAAGAAAGAGGGAGGGAGGAAGGGAGGAAGAAAGGAAGGAAAGAAGGAAGGAAGGAACAAACGAACGAACGAATGAACACTGGTGACATACGCTAGTAACACTATGGAGAAAGAGGAAGACTATTTCCTATTGGCAGGATAGTGGGGCATAGGTGGCTAGGAAGTGAAAGGAAAAATAGCTATTTAACTGGGAAGAGGGGGAGGGAAGCCATTACAGAAGGAGGGAGGTTGTGGTATAGAGAAAGTAGTGTTATCTGAAAGAAGTTGTAGGCAATCACTCATTTTATATATACTTAAAATTACCTATAACATGTACAAACATATATATGTTAATTATATATGTATATAATA
The DNA here is from genome assembly GCA_004026605.1 of Ondatra zibethicus. Taxonomy (NCBI): domain Eukaryota; kingdom Metazoa; phylum Chordata; class Mammalia; order Rodentia; family Cricetidae; genus Ondatra; species Ondatra zibethicus. The sequence continues at coordinate 871 of PVIU01014430.1, forward strand.
ATTAAGTGAACTTATGCCACTGGTGATGATACTGCTCATCCCAAGAACCATAGACAATCTAATGAAAACCCACTGCCAGGAATGAGAATTCTCCTTCCAAGATGTTGGTCAGGATTGTCCAAGACTTCTCCAAAATATTATAGGCTAATGCAGTTGCCCTTTTTGTCTCCCAAAATTTTAACATATGATCTTGTAGGTGAAAGCATAACACAATTCAGATGTACACCCTGGAGACATTGAACTGAATCTGACTTGGAAGCATCCTACTAACTCTCATAGTATCCAAAGTAGATATGACAGCTACCAAGGGAGAAATGCAATGAGCAATCCTACTCTGCTCTAACAACTATGATGTACAACAATGATCAGCCCAGCAAGATAGCCCCCAAAGCTTTAATAGCGGCACTTACATTTTGGAGATAACCTTAAGGTCTGCCCAGTTGGAGGTAATTATTGCTTGGTATTGTAAATCTAGTACCATAATGCTCATGTATGATAAGGTCATGTATCCTTGAGGAGAATGCATTACTGTCTTTCCTACATGCATAATTCCTAACTGCATTATAACCACTTCACGTTATACACCAGATAAGTGTGGGTGTCACCCTTCATCAGAGAAACTGTTTGGCAGTAGACAGAGTATTGCGGAAAACCTCAACTGGTCCAGCTGAAGAGAGAGACCAATGATTGTGGGATACCTGTCTCCAGAAGATACATCTACAGCACAGACCTAACACCTAAGATTCAGTGAACATCAGAAAAGGGGATGGAAAGATTGTGAGGTAGATGACAGGGTATCTGCTTAAGATTTTATCCTTTATATTTGACAGGGAAGCTAAAACCTTGTAATCTCAACAGTATGTCATGAGCCATGATAATCAGTTGACATACCAATGTGGGTAGGGAAATCTCACAAGGCCCACCCCTAGATAAAGAGCAATAGCAACTGGTAACTGGGGAGGGGGTGATTCATCTTCCCCTGGGATGAGTACCCTAATTGATTATCCACCTATAAGGCTAGGACCTCAAAATGTATGCATATGAGCTATGATCTACACAAAATGTATCAATCAGGTTGTAAGCACAGACACACACACACATACACACATGACTAAAAGAAAAAAGGTTATTAATTTGAATTGCAGCAGGGTCAGAGGACCATGGATGGAGAAGATGGAGGAAAATATTATACACTATTTTTACATAAGATTAATTTAAAATCTTACATAAAAAAGAATTATAGTGTTTTTTGACACGAGTCTATATCTGTGAGACACTGAGAACTCTGGGTATTTCTGCTATTCTGTATTGCATGTAGGTGTCAGATTTTAGCAAACATAATCAAATACACCTTCTTTTTTAAATGGCTAATAAAATAAGAGAGCATTGCTAAGCCAAAAAATATTTTTGCTTTTCAGTTTAGGTTAGCAGAACATTCTTCCTCATAATGTTTACTTTCCAAAAAATATTCTAATTTGATTTTTGAAAATCACCATTATATTTGTATTAAAATGAAGGAAGTGCATATTCTACTCTAGAAATATTATTTATGCATTTAGTCTTGTGAGAGGGACAATTTCAGTATGGGGTAATCAATTGCATAGAAATTTTTTTGTATCTCCAGTCATCACATACAATGGTTGCTCCTCCTCCACTGTTCTTGTAATTGCTATGCCTGCACATATTCTAAGGTAACAGCAGTTCATTTAGTTTCTAGAACACATAGACAGAATTCTACATAGTTCTAATTAACAAATAACCTTTTGGCAAAAGCACTCAGAAGGTTTCTTTTAGTAATCAAAGAGAAATCTTCAATTTTATTTCAAGTTGCGTTTGCAATTCTAGAAGTCTAATTGGGTTCACCAGGTGCATTTTATATAAATTGTTCTTTTCTGTGAAGGACTCTTCACATTTCTACCATGCATGTAATATCAACATACCTTTGATAATTATTTAATCTAAAAAGCGTTTGGATCCATACTAGTTACAACAAACAACACATATAGCTTTGATCCTTGTTCATATGGTTTAATATGCATTGAAGTGTCTACTCTTTATCCTGTACTATTTTCAGAGTTAAAAAGCCAATGTAATTGGACACAGGTACTTTTTTATAATTATGAATGGAGCCTACATAGAGATAATAGAAAAAACCTGAATCAACTGCGCTTATCTTTAGACGGAAAATTACTGTCCTGTTTTTCTTAAAGTATAGAAAAATTAAGTGAAACAATGTAAGGTTTGGTTCTCTGCATGTGTGTTAGACACTAAAGCCATAAATGGACAGCATGATTTGCTCCTCAGAAGGTGATAACATGATCAGTTCATATTTAGCCATAGTCCTATATGTGAACAGTGGATAAGCTCAGCCTTGGCATTTTGACAGTTATTTAGAAGTGATGTCAACATGTTCATTTATCACTTTGACAATTGTCACACGTTATAAACAACCACCGAGGTGATGGTGTAATGTGTGGATTTATTCTAACAGTCTACCAGGTTTTGCATTTGGCTTATCATACTGACTTATTTACAACTTCTTTTTATTAAACCAAAGCTCCAGTGTAGGGGCCTTGGGAATGGCTCAGCCTATAAAAGTACTTGCTGTCAAGCCTAAGGACCTAAATTCAATCCCTGGGACACATGTCATGGAAGGAGGGAACCAACTCTCATTACTTGTCATCTCTTCTTTATACACATGCAGTGACACACATATCCATACACACATGTGCACACACAATAACATGTAAGTGCAACAAAAGTTTAAAAATTATATCTTAAAATTTTTATCATAGATGGTAAGGAGTCTCTGAGGCCCTGCCTCTACTGGGCCTGATTGCTGTTAAGGGGGGTCATTAATTCAGAGGATGTGGTCACTGGCGGGTAGCTCATCCTCCACTCCCCAGTGAATAGCCTTATACCCACTTACATATGGTCAGCTTAACTGGACTCAGGAGGCTATCAATAAAAATGATTAGAAGGAGATATTAAGTTGGGTGGAGAATGAATTAATGAGTTCAAGTAGGAGACTGAGAGAGGAAATAAGATGAATGGATATAATCAAAATGCATCGTATGCATGTATGAAATTTTCAAATAATAGAAATAGAAAATTGCTCTTTATTGATGGATGTGACCACTGGTAGATATTTCATTCTTGAGTGGATGACTTCCACATCCACGCACATATGGAAAGCTCTAACTAGGCTTAATAAGTTATCACAAAAAAGACAGAGAATTAGGGTCAACAGGTTGTGGAGGGCACAATAGTCTTGAGGAGAAAATAAGGGTAGATATGATATGTTTAATTTTATACTTTTATGAAATTTTTAAAAATAAAAGTTTATATGATGTTTTTGTTTCTTCTTTGAGAGCTGCTGATGCATTTTTTATCCCACTTATCAGCTGTAAGGAGAACTGGGTTTTTAAAAGTTCTTTATATATTCTAGATGTCAATTTCTCTACCTAATATATAGCTGGTAAAGATAATCTTCTGTTCTGTGGGCTTTGATTTGTCCCTGCTGATAGCTTCTGTTGCTGTAAGAAGTCAACTTACTGCCTTTAACTCTCACCTTAATATCTAGTTGACATATATAATGTTACAGCCATGGTAGCATGAGAGTTATAAAGCTAGGTCATGAAACGAGATTACGTTTCTGTATCACTTATACAATATACCATGTATGAAATACTCCTGCCCTGGGGCTGTTATTATATGAGGAACTTTAAACTAACCATGTGGTAAGAATGCATACATAGGTCCATAAGCTAAGTAGATGCCCCTCTTCTGTCCCTCCCAGTCCAGGATCTAGATAATGAATCTAGATACAACTGAGTAAAGTACATTAATTAAGCACCTCGCCAAAGTTTACTCTTGCCAAATTCTTGGTCAGTAGAAACTAAGGAACATCATAAACTTAGTTTAATCCATCAGTGTTGGGGCAATGTTAACAATATAGCAATAGATAACCATGCTGCCTAGTATTTTGTTAACTTGACATGAGCTAGAATCATCTGAGAGGAGGGAATATCAATGAAGAAAATGCCTATAAAGACAGGGCTGTAGGCAAGAATATAGAGCATTTTCTTAATTAGTGATTGATGTGGAAGGGCCCAGCCCATTGTTGGTAGAGTCACTCCTGGGCTAGTGGTCCTGGGTTCTATAAGAAAGCAGATTAAAGAGCAACCCAATAAGAAGCATTACTCTAAGGCCTCTCCATCAGTTCCGGCCTCCAAGTTTCTGCCCTGCTTGAGTTTGTGTCTTTCCATGTTAAATGATGATATAGAAGCATAAGCAAAATAAACCCTTTCATTTCAAGTTGCTTTTTGGTCATAGTGTTTCATCACAACAAAAGCAACTGTAACTAAGGTGATAACAACAATAACAACAAAAATACATTCTATTACCTTGAAAGGAAGTTGCCATTATAAAAATATATAAAATTCAATGATTCGGGGACCGAATATTAATTGCAAATATAAGTTGCTTTATACTAAGTTCAAAAGTTTTAGCAAGAAGTCTGCAAGCAATTCAACAGTTTATCACTGGCAAATGAAATATACATCGTTCTATAGTTTGGATGTAAAACATTGCAAGGATGCTCAGTCGTTAAAGGTTTGGCAAAGTTTATGGCACAATTGGGAAGGAGTGGAACCTTTAGGATATGAGTCTTATGAAAGAAAATCAGGTTACAGGTGAATGAGTTCAAGTAAAAAACTTGTTATTCTGCCTCCTTTTCTTCTCCCTCTCTTTTCTGCCCTGATGTTTTGATGTGAAGTCTTCCCACATCATGAGATACTGTGTAACCCCCAAACAACAGGATTATATTACTTCTGGCTGAAATCTCTGAAGTCATAAAGCAAAACAAACTTTCCATTATTTATAAGACTACAGCAATAGGAAAGCATACCACTGGTTCAATAAAACACAGTTCCGTGGAGAGCACACTCACAATAAGACTAAGATAAACACGCTTCACTGACATTGACAAACTACCCGGAGCAATCCAGTGGAAGAAAGATTTCTATTTACAAACTGCACTTGGACATTAGGTGTCCAGTTGCAATAAAGTAAGTTTAAACACACAGAAATAAAACTTTCCAAAAACACTAACACAATGCGAAGCACAGACCTACATACAAATTAAAAAGCTAAAATTACTTTGAAATATAAAATAAATTCTACATGATGAGGAAATTTATCATGTGGTTTTATATCCCACACAAAAATCAGTTATATAAAAATTAATTAAGTGGGCTGTGATTTTTTTTTAAAAAATTGATCTGTGATTTTGACACTATTAAGAGGATGAAAAGTCAAAGAGTAGAATGAAAGAAATCTTTGCAAATTGTATTTGTCCTGAATGTCTTAAATCCAAAACATACAAATATGCCTTAAATCTTAACAATAACCATTAACAGCTCAATGGAAAAAAGAGATGAAAGATCAAAACATATTGAAGGACAATGAGTATACTAAACCACTTAACAGGATAAACCAACAGGTAATTAACATAAAAACTACTCCTATAAATTTATTTTTGTGACTGAAATCTATACTGATCTCAACATTTGCACATGACCAGCTAAACTGTGCTTACTGGCTGGCAGAAGAAGAGGGGGAGAGAAAAAAAGAGGATGGAAAACAAAACAGAACAATTAAGCTTTAATACATTATTTTTGGGGAATAATAAAACCAACTACAGCCAAGTAGGAAAATAGTTTGATAGTTATTTATAAACCTATGTACAGTGCTAAAAAAAAGTCTAGAAACAGTGATCCCTGATATTTACAAACAAAATTGCAAATTTATGTCTGCACGAAAATATGAATGCAATTATCTGTAGCAACTGTATTCATAATTATAAAAGAAACCAAAGCAACTAAGATATGGCTGAATTTAGTTTTAAATAGTAAGTAGTTACCCAGAAAACAGTAACGTGTCTTTCATGTATATTGTTGCTAAGTGAAAGAAGGGATGACCAAACTCCATCTTCTATAATTCCATTTTCTATGCCATGCTAGAAAAGAAAAAGTATGACTCTTCACAGAGATATATTGCCTGGGTTTCTGAGAGGGAAGAGAATGCAAAGTGTTAAGCATAAAGGACTTTGGGGGAGTGATAAATGACATAATAATATATTGTGCCATAATGTCAGATTTATGATGCTGCACCTTTGTCAAAAGCCCTATAAAACCTTCAATAACAGAATAAAACTCAGAACATGAAAAATAAAGATATTTACATGCCTTTGTGCTCCTAGAATTAAATGTGGTTTATGACAAATGAATCTAACTCTTTTATAAATGTTTAGAATACCATAACTGAGTGTACTAGTCTAAGACTGAAAATAAATGGAGAATGGGGTGAATTCCTGAACAACTGTACTATGGATGGTAAACTCTCATAGGGACACGGTAAAAGTTCTGAAGTTACTGTTCATGTAACCTGGATTTGAACTGAGAAATTAAATAGATAGATAATGGGTAGAAAAACTCAGTTTTCACTCTTAGAATAATAATTACAGGAAACAAGAACAGAAGGTAGAATGATGAACAAATTAATGAATCAGTGTTGTAGACATCAACACAAGCAATTAGCATAGTCTGATGGGTACACACAGAACTGTGGTTGGTTTTTATACACACAGTTAAGCATATACTCATATGTTCTTTGACTAGCTGAGTGGGCTGTTATTAATAAATAATAACTAAGTAACAAGTAAACCTAACAGTTAACATTAGAATTTTAATAAAATAACCCAGAGCTCCCCGGAGAAATGGCTAATTTTGAGCAGAAGAAGGGGATATATGAGTGGTACTCACTTCAGATGTCATAAAAAATCATTAGTGATCACAAGAATAAAAGATTTTAAAACATTGCCATAGTTTTAATCTACATTTCTCTGCTGACTAGAAGTGCCTGAACACTTCCTAAAGTGCTTAATGGCAATTTGCTTTTCTTATTTTAAGAAATTTCTGTCCCATAGCCCATGTTTAATTTTTTTAAACATAAGGCTGTTTGTTTTCTTGATCTGTAATATTTTAAATTCTTTGTATATTCTAAATACTAATACTCTTTTTGATATACAGCTGGCAAGGTTTTATTTTCCCATTCCATAATCTGCCTTGTTGTCCCTTCTTTGTTGTACAGGAACATTTCTAACTTTCTGGGATCACATTGGTCAATTATCAGTCTTATTTTCTACACTTCTGAAGTCTTATCCAGAAAGTCCTTAGCTATGCCTATAATTTTCTTCTCTAGCAATTTAAGGACATCAGGTCTTAATCTGTTTAGAGTTTTGTTCAGAATGAAAGATAAGGAAATGCCATCTTCTGAATTTGATGACATAACCTTAAGTCATGAATAGCCACTGTGTTTACCTGCACAAGATGAAGCCAATCAAAATTCTAGCATGGACAGAGAGGGGGAAGTAGACTGGGGGTATCACCCCTAACTAAGAAACTGTCTGCAATTGATAAACACTGGCAAAAGGAAATAATTTTTCTTCAATGGAGTCTCACTGAGTATAATAACACTACGTTCAGGACCTGCCTTGAAGTATTACTCACACAAACACAGCCATATAGAGGGATCCATATAGAACCATAGGTCACTGGAAAAACTGGTTTCCACATGGGCTCAAGAACAGTGGCAAATTTCTCCTTGGGAGTCCAGATAAAAGATTCTATGAACAAATCATCCTTACAACCTAAGACCTGAGGAAGACCTCCTCCGAGATGAAGTAACTCCTACCCGACTGCTGTCCCAGGAGCCATGATAAAGTCGAGGTTGTTGCAGGTTAGAAGACCCCCACCAAGTCTTAGTTTTATTGTGCAAGTGTCTTTGTGTCTTCACTCCAACTCTGGTCCTAGTCAGGGTTGTAGGACCAAAGCCCTGCGGCCCAGAGCACACAAGTAACTTGGTCTTAATTAAATTGTTCTTGAGAACTGAGACAGGTATCAGCTCAACAGTGGATGTGTGCTGCTGAGCAAGTGTTTTTTCTAGAAGCACAAGTACACTTCCTCTCCACTGCTGAAATTGTGGTATACAATAGTTTTAGCTCATGAGAGAAATCAAAAAGACATATTTTATGGTACTTCAAAAAGTACTTAAACATTATTTATCTCAGTCATGTGGGTATAGACAATCCTATTGAACCCATCTATATTGCTTCCTAGCTGCCATCTTGTCTATGTCTGATAAAGATTTCATGTTAGTATCAACATTCATATACAATATCAGTGTAGATTTCAAATGTGACTGTCTCATTGTTTGAGATTATAATATAATCTCAATATTTCTCCTTTCTTCTTTCTAAACCTTCCCATATAGCCCTCCTTGCTGTTTTTAAAAGTTGTGGTCTCTTTTTCCATTATTTTTGCATGCACATATGTATGCATATATGTGCACGTGCACACACACACACATATATTTGGTATGGGACAATTCTGTATTCTGTCAATTACATTTTAAATAAATGCTGATTGGCCAGTAGCCAGGCAGGAAGTATAGGTGGGACAACCAGGCAGGAAGTAGAGGTGGGTCAATGAGAACAGGAGAATTCTGAGAAGAAAGAAGCCTATTCCTCCCTAGTCCTATCCAGACACCAAAGAAGGAAGATGTGACCTGCCCCACTGAAAAAGATACTGAGCCATGTATATATGTGTGTGTGTGTGTGTGTGTGTGTGTATGTATACATATATATATATGTAGAGAGAGAGTTTAACACAGCTTTTTGCCATTTGCTGGCAGCATGCCAAAGAGAGATTTTCCTCACTCAGCAGCCGCAACAGGAAAAAAGTGGCAATTTTAAAATACCAGCTTTCTGGACTGTGCCGCCAGCACAACCTCTATCTCTTACAGGAGGCAGAGCATTTGGATGGGGTTTCTGAGTAAAGTGCAATGGCTTGCTTGATATATTCCTAAATATAGTCTGATTGGTGTGTGATGCTACCTGTAGACATGTTTTCAAGGATAACCATTGGGTATTAGTTAGCCAATTGGTATGTTCTTCCCTAAAGAATGCCTCCCACTCCTAGCATTCCTTTGTTGCCTATAGTTCTTTGTTTGAGGCTTTGGGCATCTTCCCTGTCTATTTTGGCGTCTCTATTGGTGTCATCTTTGTTCACCTCATGTTTGGGCAGTCATGTTGATGTAACTATGTGTAAGATACCTAATCTATAAGTGACCTGAATGCCTCCTTCCTGAGGGCTGGATTTCACAGTACTAGAAAGCACCATGCAAACTTCCAATGATTGGAGGTAATCAGCAGTTCTATCTCACTACAATGCCTGTGATTCTTGCTGGAAGCAATCATGCTAGATTTTCTTGAACACATAAAGCTCCTAACATCAGTTGTTGCTGTTAATATTTAGGCTAACAGACATGAGCATGTTGGGGAAAAATCAGTTTCCTCTTGTTTTTTTAAGGGTAGACTATTACAATCATTTTTCTTCTTAAATCCTTTCAACTTGCTGGTGAAGCTATGACCTCTTTTGAAAAATAATGTCATAAAAGCATAGAAGAAAAAAGACAGTCACATATACAGAGTCATCAAATTCTTTAAGATTTTTAAGTAACATTGGAACATTAAATAATACTTTTCAATAAGATAATGATTACTACAATTTTGAAGTAATGGTGAGAACAAACACTGAAATAGTTACAAAAACTACCAGTTAGAATTAAAGCATTCAAGAGTTCTAAAGGTAACAAAATAGCCAGTACATCAAATACACATTGTTTAATTTTGTCTGTATTCATAACTGACAAAAGGAAAAGATTCTAGCTATATTACATGCTTTTTCTCTTATGAAGCAAAAGCCCTTATTGAGAAAGATAATACTCAAATCTTTCCTACCTAGAATAACATTTGTCTCAGGTAGGTAAAACTGCTTCCTTCTTTTTCCTTACATAAACTTTTATTTGACTTCCAACAAAATGCATTCTTTAACTTCTAAAACCAGATCCGCAGATTCCACTGCAGGACCTTCTTAAACCCTCTGCCTTGAATTTACTCTCTTATTCCTCAGTGGGTCTGTCTCTTGTATCTAGAAATGTATCTGGCTCATGGCAGATACTCAATAAGAATTTTCCTAGGGATGAATGATGGTGTTTCCTGTATGTTCTCCACAGGACAGCCAGCTCCCTAGTTTTAGATGTGATGATTCAAGAAGACTGATGTGAAGGAGGAAGAAAGGAGTAGAAAAATCATCAGGCAACCATCAGCCTTTCAAGGGGAAAAATATGCTTTTAGACTGTCTCTTCTTGACCATGTATGTCAGCCTAAAACCAAACATCCAATCATATACTCTAAAATGAGAAACACAGAATCCACATAAATCACTATAGGATTTTTCTCTATTTTGCCTTATTTTCAAAGGTTTATATATAGCATATCAAAAAAAATTTTTTAATTATTTGATACCATGCACCCCACATTCTATGAAACTGAAGAGAGAATACACATAAATATCTGCATGTCAAGGAATGTGGAACTTTGATATCAGTAAAAACAAGAAGAAATAACATGAATAACAGTAAACAAGGAAAACAGGGAAATCGAGTTGTCCACATGGAGGATTTATAATGAATAAAGATTTCTTACTCTGGAGTAAAGTAAGTGTATAAAGGTTTTGTGTATAGGAGAATGACATCCAATATAAAACTATCCATCCACTATACATCTCTATATTTATATTCTGAAAAGTATTACTTAAAATCTACTTAAAAGCCACATAAAATTGTGAAAATTCAAAAAATTAATGCAAATAACCAATTGGTTTTGGCAGAAGTACATTTTTTTTTGTCTATTTCTTGTACCTCTTAGAATCTTCCAAATTTTGAGTCTAGATTATTTAACATGTAGAAATCTACTCAGGCCAGAGGGAGTAGTATGTTTGTAGGTTCTTATCATTCTGTTCACAGTTGGTGGATTCGAAGAGAGATAAATCAAGTCTTGGTTTTCCATTCTGATTTACACAAACATTGACAGTGCCAGCAGAGGGGTGGCTCTGGAGAGGCAAACGCATGATGCCCAAACAGCTGCTTCACCAAGTAGACCAGACTATAAAGTGTGCCAGAGAGATTATCGATCCCATGACACGAGAGCTTTTATGGCTCACAGCTCCTAACCCCTTTTCTCACATCTGCTTCCCTTCTTTTCACACTTCAGTGTCTGGGCCTGTTTGCATAATTTCCCATCTTTCAGTCTATGATTTTTAGTGACAAAGAAATAGAATACACCAGAGATGAAGCTAAGCGTGTTAAAAACCTGGCCTCACTGGTCATTTGTGTTCTCTCAGACATCTTGGGCATATCCTCAATTCTGAGACTGTTTCATTTAGGTAAACATGTATGTGCTTTCAAGTGAGTGTGTGCTGATAATTTTAAAGGACTAATAAAACTTAAGTCAACGTTGGTTTTTTCGTTTAGTATTAATTTTGATGTGAAACTATTACAGTTATGCTTAAATGACATTTTATTACAGATTACATTTCTGTGTATAAAATCTTTCTCCACCACTGGTAAACAAGAGATCTTAAACAAAACATAAAATTTACATATAATGCCTAAACATTATGGTGTAAGTACCATGGACAAAATAGCACATTTAGTCTCTAGGAACAAAAAAAGTGTCTCAGTGGGTTGAATAAAATCTATAGTCCTTTGTAGAGGCTCAGCTGTTATGTAACACAATTTTTTAATGTAAAATATGCTCTAGATAAGGTCAATTAATCAAAAATACTCAAAATAGAGTATACTAAAATATTTGCTCAAAAAAGCCAAAGTAATTCTGAACTGCCCATGTATAAACTAGTATTAGGTACTGCTAAGATATAAAAACTTTTTTTAAAAAATCAATAATGTAATTAATTAACCATTTGATTATTGATAAACATATGCAAAATTATTGTCCCTTGGAAAATAATGATGATTTTTTTTTAAATTCCATGATTTAAAAACCTTGGGCACTCTACCTTGCAGTGATTTCTGATGGCCAGAGGTCCCCTTGGCAAAGCCCAGGAACATTATGAGGCCACACTTAAAATATGAAGAGCATTCAGGAGAAAATTCTGGGAAATGTTTTGTTCCTCTCTCAATGTGTCTTGGTAGCACCGAGCCCCATTTCCCATTATAACACTATTAATAGAACCTAGCTTGTACATTACTTCTTTTCATATCTCGCTCTTCTTCAATATGATTCCAGCTTCCTGGAACAATCAACTGAGGGAACTGACCATGAAACATTTCCAACGGTCCCTTAGAAGGAGATTAAATCAAAAGAAAATTAGTAGGTCACTTCTGTCTTTCCAGATCTACCCTACAAGGAGACACCTATGGACTGGGAGCAAATTTCTGGAGGAAAATACTTGCAGTAAAAGGGACTGAGAGAAATGATCAATCTGATATAATGCTAACCCCATGGAGGAAGGAAAAGTGGGTCAGAAAGCTTAAAATGATATATACTTATAAGAACAATTTTACACATCCTGTAGTGATTCCTTAAGCCACAGTTACCAGTCAGAGGGGCTCTACATCTAACAGGAGTGCTCTGTCCTGCAATCTATCCCTCTCAATTACTGTCTAGAAGTTTCCAGGGGGAAGTGCAGCAGTCTTGATGTCACTGCACCTAAGAATTTTGGCTAAAGCATCTGGGTCTCCCAGTCAACTACAGTTGATTTGCTTGGAGGGCTAGCAGAAAAGATCTTACTTACTACGCACACTATCGGGATTAGGAAGCAGCCTACCATGGAGAGATGGCTCTGCAGCTCAAAGCCTGCACTCTTCTCTCTGAGGACCCAGTGTTCATGTCAGGCAACTCTTGACTACCGGGATGTAACCGAGCTCCCGATGAATCCAGAAGTTCCTGTCTCCCTTAGCTCCTGCGTTCAATGTGCGCTCACTCACAGACACATGCACATGCATAATTTAAAGCTAAAATAAAATCTTTAATAAAATTTATTGAAGGAAAGAAAGCAGCCTGCCAGTGAATCATAGGGACTTCTCTACCTGGGGAGAACTATGAGGAGCCAATTCGCCCTCACCATGGCTGTTATCTAAGACCATCATTTCTCCCCTTTTCTTTCCTTGCAGTTTCAGAATGTGAGAACCACATTCAGATATTACCTAGGCGTCTCTGGGTGACAAGACGTGAGCTTCCTTCTTCAGGAGATTAGGCGCTTGGTGAGCATGTTTTTCTCAAGACACGTTTACCTTATGAGGTCAGTCCCAGAGAAAAAGACTCATGAGATTACCTACAGCAAATGGAGAGTTTCATTTCTCCACATGTTTCCCCACCTCTACTATGAAAAACAAATGCTACATCTCCTTCCCCCAGCCAAGAGAAATTATTTCTGTTTGCGGAGTGACCTTTCATCTTATCTGCTTTTAATAAAGTACCTTGGCGTTGGCACAAGTTGTTAAATATGTCCCCTACCATGAGTTTGATCACTTGTGACTTGCAGTTCTGAGGACAAGAAGCTGGTTACCGGCAATCAACAAATAGGGCTATATTTGCTTATATCCTTAATTATCAGATTCAAAGCTCCTTTTTATTGTGGACATTGTATTCTCTAGAGTCTATGCTGTCTCATCTCAAAGAAAGACATTGTATTCTTTTGCCACTCACTGAGTGCCCCAGTAGCACCTTTTGGAAGTATTCCAACATACTATGAAGATAATGACCTCTGGATGATCAACAGACCCAACATACAATGGACTTACACTGCTAGGCTTATTTCTATATTTTTATCCTTGTGACATGGGTTCTCATGTGTATTCTCTTTTGTTGCCTGGGAACTAAATCTCATGTGTTCCATTCCTATAGACAAGACAAGCTTCCAACTGTGGTATTAGTTGGGACTCTGCAGGCAGGAAAATACCTCATAGCAAAATAGGTATTCATTCTCATGAAGTTAGACCGCTAAAAATTTAAGTATGAATTTAAGTAAGGGCTCAAATGTTTTAAATTGCTAGCGAGTATTCTATTGCTATCTACCAGAAATGCTGCTGGCTAGGGAGCAGGCTGTCACCAGTTAAGAAAGACTGGACTCTCAGAGGCAACCCTACTTGCTGTCAGGACAATGTTATATGTGTGTCATTTGTATCAGACTTAGTGAGGACACAGATGGGAGGTGTTTTCCCCCAGAGGTCAATGTTCTAATACTTTCTTGGAGATGCTGCAACAAGGTGCCACAGATCAGGTAGTGTACACAGTAGCAATGCCTTGTTCCTTAGACCTGGGAGACAGACCTTTGGACTCAAAGTGTCAACAGTGTGTTCCTTTTGAGAGCTGTAGAGAAGTATCTTTCCTAAACTTCTCCCACACTCTGGCAGCCGCGGCACTCTGATATTAGGCAGCGTTCTCATGTGCTTTCATTTTGTTTTTCCTCTATGTTTGGCTTGCTGTGTGCTCAAATTTAACTTCTTTGTTAACGGCATAAATCCTTTTGGATTATTGCCTTCCCTAACAGGTTTTTCTTAATTAAATGTGTCTACTAGGATTTATTCACAAGTAAGGTCACATTCTGAAGTACTGAGGGTTTTGACCTCGGCATCAGAACATTTGAGGGGATGCTATTCAACCTATTATATCTCAGAAATTTGAGATGATTGTATATGTAGCTTACATATCCCTTTCAAATGGGTTTTTCCTATTTATCTTTGCTAACTGGAGTAATTAGGTGATTTTGATGGTGGAAAGCTGAAATTACCCAACTTATTAACTGATTCTCAAGACTCAATCGTGTGATGCTCCATCAGGTCTTGGCTCACCAATTTCGGAGCCTGTTGATACACAATTGTTTCTCAGAATCTGTACATGTAAACATTATTGCCATGTTTAAATTGCCCCTATGACATCCTTCAGTTGTTCTCCTGGGCTCTTCTGTGTTGTACAGTGTCAGGTAAGCAAGCAAAATGGATATTGGTAATACTGCTGTATCTTTTGTCTTTACTGGATATCCTAATCTTTATTATATTCTTTCAATGTGATCTTTTTCCACTTTATTTTTGTAGCTATAGAGAAATATAAGAGTCTTCCACTTACCAAGCATGATAGATCTACTCTCAGAATCTATGGTTCCTATATGGGTAACTCTAGCTGCCAAACACATTCATTTCTATTATTTACACTTAATTATCGGGGAAATGAGCACTGTGTGGGTCTGCAAACCCAATAAGGCTCTTGCAAGACAGGTTTTATTTAGCAGAACTCATTTCATTATCTTGTTCTCTTACAGCCATGCTCCCACAGAATGACGATAGCGATTTCTTTCTCCTCTTTGTGTCAAAGTCAGCTCAGACACTGTGACCAACATGCCTTGGGATATCTCAGTTGTCTTTTGTCCCCTGAAAAGATGCACTGAAATAAATAGCTATAGGTTCTTAGACAATTCATTTATCATTATGATTCATTGTAGGGAATCAATAACCTGTTCTGTCAGTGGGTTCCCTAATATAAAAGAGACTTAGGTTTTAGGTTATAGGCAAGAACTTGTAACTTTTTCTTGGAGTCACAGATATCAGCAGTATTTCTCAATTCCTGAATTTTATTTATTATATGGTTATATAGCTCTCAGAATATTCCCACATTTCTATTACAGAAATAAGAAATATTGTATTTCTATCCAGGGACATCTGTGTCATTAACATTATACACAACAATGTATGACATCCAGAGTCCTTGGATGTCCTTCAACCTCGTGGGCAATAAATTTAACTGTCTGGCATTTGAGTCCCACTTCCTGGCCTCTTTTGTTTAAGGGGCTTTTATTTTATTTTATCACAGTGAGCAGTATATTCATATTTGCATAATATATAGAAATACATATATTTCTACCATCATTTCTAACCTGAAGATCAGAACGTCACCGAACTTTCGAGTGGTGCTATAACTTAACAGATTACTATTGGCAATTTTGTTGAAGGCTGTGTTCTTTGAACCCTTCATGAAACACAGTCCTCTGGGAAAAAGTCAGAAGTATATTTAATAACATGTGCATGCAGGCATGCCATTTCCCTCAGTGTCTTTCTTCCTTCCATTATCATCTAGCAGAATGACTCAAGCCATCTGAAAGAGTAACTCAGAACTGGGCATTTCTACATTGGCTATCATTTCCCAGGGATCTAAGCCATATCTGAACCCTGAACGTTTACGGTGCTTTCTGCCATTTTTACTTGAAATTTTAAATGCATATCCTAAGAAGTTCTCTTCAAGACAACAAATTACTAAATGCTTCACTTTATCCCTTCAATCAAGCATCTTTCAAATATTTTCCCAGGTGCTTTCTCCTAGATTTCTGTAGCAAAACAGCACTCTAATTAACAGAGTTCACATCAGAAATCATTTAACTCCATTTACCAGTTTGGGCCTTGAATATGTTACTTAATGTTATGACACTTCAGTTTCTTCATGAGCAAAGTAGAGAGGAGAGTTATTGTTCTTAACAACTGACATTAAGTCTTTTAATTGTGCTGTGGATGAATTTATCCAAAGCTGACAGAGACTGATTGAACTAAATATGATACTAGGGCCTGCAAGAGGCTCCCAAAGGCATTTCCTAATGGTAACGGGTTACCTTGCCTGTCCCTTGTGAATCGGCACTCATTGGTCCAGTGCCGGCCTTTGTCATACTTTCTGCATACTTCAGAGGCCTGGGGCCTTCTGTTTAAATTATTTCTAGAAAAAAATCATTGTTTCTAGGAATACTTTGCCTATAATCCTTCTCAAATGACCTTTCACACCACAGTCAAAACATCTGACTTTTTAATTTTTCTTAAAATATTTTAGAAATTACTTCTCTCAAAGTAGCATAATAAAACATGATGTCCATTATCAGCTCTATTTCTAATACATTAATCTACTAGTGCTGTGCTTGCCTTTAAAAGCCCCATCACCATTTTACATTACATTCTGAATTAGCATTTTCAAAAGCCAACAAGATTTGATTAATAGTTGTCTGACTTCTGGATCTGATACTAGTCTACTTGCAGCTAAAGTTAATCTATGTAAAAGATCACAGAAGGCTTCTTTGGGGACTGGTATCATTTTAGTAAATGACTCTGACTTGTCTCCTGATTCTTCAACCTTCCTCTAAACCTTTAAAGCTGCTAAACAATAATGGGCCAAGGCATTATCATCAAATTCAAACTGTCTTTGCAATTCATAGTATTGGCCTCTGCTTATAAACTGATCTTGGGGAGTAATGCCTCTAGCCCCATGTAGTGGTTCTGTGGTCCTAGCTTCCTGAAAGGGGGATGGACATCATCATAACTGATGACAAGCTTCCAGTATCGCTGTGGCTAAATTTTTCCAGTTTTGGGAGATAATTCTGTTCCAAGTTGCCCATAAATAAGCTTCAAATAAGGTAAATACATACCATATGAAAAGTTCACTTTCTTAAATCTCCTCAAATCTAATATTTCTATAAGGTCCATTTCATTTATTCATAACCTTGTGGATGCCTATCATCTCTTGGCTGTTCTTGTATAGAAACTGGATAAACTAAGATTGAGTTTCTAATAATGTTGGATTACCCCTATTTGGTTGCATTATGTGGTTGTATGGTAGGTTAACAAGAGCCTTTGGGGTACAACCCTGAGAGTCTCAAGATTCAGATTGGATGCAACAGCAAGCAAAAAGGACATTTTTCTTTGGGTATCTGAGGGCAAACAAACGAACTCTCTCACAAATGCTTTTCTGAATCTGTGTCTTACTCTTCTGCTTGCATTCTGATCCTCCTGTTCTATTTCTAATTCCTCCTATTTCCTCCTCCTCTTTTTTTTATCTTTTCCTCTATTCTCTGAACTCTCTCTCACACAGGAGCCTTGAAGACACAAAGAAATTACAAGGATTACCTCTCATTGGTCAAAAGCATATTCTTAGGATGATAGGGGGTTGAGCCATTGCCATGGCAACACAAGTTTCCAAGGTTACAGGAGTAAGACCATGGCCAGACTGGGGCAGCCCAGTGCCCAGTGACAAACTTTGAGACATAGGTTTATTGTTAGCAGACTGTCAAGCAAAGAATTGGCATGCTTTTCTTGGGGTGTCTTGGTTGGACATCTGTGACTCTGGTCTTGTGCATAGCTGTAAAGTTTTAAACTTTTGATCTATTTGCAAAACCTTTAGTCTAGTTTGAGCTTGCTCTGAGGTAAAAGTGAACTAATTGTGTGCAGTTAGTCTGAGCAAAAGAACAAAGCAGGCTTCTAAGTGTCTACAGTCCTCGTGGGACAAACAGATCTAGTTGAAGCATGTCTCAGGACATATTCTGTACACCAAAATCATTTAGTTAAATGAAAAATCATCTTCATGACCAGTCACAGATATATGTGCTTATAAAATTGAGGTCTAATCATGAGATTACACACATACACACACACACACACACACACACACACACACACACACACACACACACACACACATACCTACAATTCAGGTGTTGAGGAGACACAAAGCAAAAGTGAGCAACAGTTTCCAGAGCTGATGGTCCTGCAGGTCTTTCCTGGAGAGGATTAACTTCCATCAGAGAGTCTCTTCTCTGGTGGGTTGACATCTGAATTATCAATTGCCAGATGCTGTATATTTCCTCAGCCTCTGACAGTAAATACTTGTCTAAATTCCTCTGTCTGTGTCTATGCATTTTCCTTGTTTTCATTCACAAGTCTTTCTAAGGCTCGTATCTTATCAGTCAACTTTTCATATTTGTTGCAGTGATCAAACCACTTTTTAAAGGATAAAATATGAATTACCAGACTGTTAGTAATTATAATCAGCATTATGCTGATCCCAGCTAAGTCATCTATCCCCTCATTTACTGCTTCCATTTTGAAGCCATCCAAAGTTGCACTATACAGGGTCCTAACTCCCTTCATTGTGATATTTTCCATCCTTATCATGGGACTTTTTTTCCTTTTATTATTACTTAACTCTCTCCTTAAAGACTTCCCAGGCATCTCCCCAAATCTGCTGACTTTTCAGTTTGTCCACAGTAGGGGCATCATAGGCCAGCAGCAGTGCCAACAGAAATGGAGACACCAACTGTCATGACTTATTCATATATGTGATCATTCACATGTTGGAGCACCAAGTGTTTTTTGTAAACTAAATCTTAATCTTATGATTTTTACCAATAAAGAATCTCATCAGGAGTGAGATGCTGAGGTGAAAATCTGCTAGCTAAAAGAGGCCGAGGAACAACCAGCTGCCTTCCTCCTTAGCTGACTTCATAGAAAGAGAATGTCCCTTCCTCTGTCCCAAACCAAAAATGCCAGCAGACTTAATATCCCTCCTCACTACTTCCTGTGTGTCTCTTTATCCATTTTCCTGATTCTCTCTTACTCTCTATGGCTACTTCCTGCTAACTAGTTGCTGACTCTACCTCATAACTCAAGGTTGATTTCATTTAATTAAAGCAGTCTCATGCTTCACAGTGTGATCAAATATCCCACAACAGATAGTACTGGTACACCTCTTGGGGGTTAAATTAAAAAATACTTTGTAATAAAATAAATACAGTATAATGTATGGTGTAGGAGGTCCTTCTGACTATGTGTTACTTTCATTGGTTGAATAAAGAAACTACCTTGGCCTTTTGATGGGGCAGAAATTAGGCAGAATAGACTGAACTGAATGCTGGGAAGAAGGGCAGTATGGCAAATGCCATGAAGCTCGTGCCTGATACTGACGCTAATTAGAATCTTTCCCAGTAAGCCATGGCCTTGTGGTGAGATTATTAGAAATGGGTTGAATCAAGATGTGAGAGTTAGCAAATAAGAGAATAAGAGGCTAGAACCAATGGGCCAGGCAGTGTTTAAATGAATACAGTTTCTTGTGATTGTTTTGGGTGTAAGCTAGCTGGATGGCTGGGACAACAAGCAGCCCGCTCCTCCTGTAACAATAGGCACCTCAATGTGGTTGACTGACTCCATGTAAAATCTGAGAGAGCTTCAAAAAGAATACAGAGTTTAACAGAGTTTTTGCTGTTTGCTGGCGGTGTGCCACAGAAAGTTTTTCCTGACTCAGCAGCTGTACCAAAACCCAAAAAAGCTGTGCAATTTTAAAACGCAGCTTCCAGGGCTGTGCCACCAGCATGAACTCCAGCTATGAGCATTTCAATGGCTTTTATGGGACTGGATGTTTGTGTGCCCGCTCGGGATCGGGAAGAAAGTACTCTGAGACCATGCCAATGGCTCAGCACTCCCTGCCTGGGCAGGCAGCAGGATCAGGTCTACTAGGCATGCATAAGCAGGAGAGCATGGCACATTCCTGCTGCCGTACACAATGATGTTTCCAGGCTGTGCAGTGCTCTGACATAAATGACCCCTAAATGGTTCACAATGTTGGATAAATGTACGGAGGCTTGGGAGAGAGAAGAAAAGGAGTATAGAGAGTCATAAAATAAAGTTAATGTTTTTTTTTTAAAAGGAAAAAGTCTTTAAAGAGACAGAGTACATATAATTATAGATTAAAAAATAAGCCAGGTAAAAATGGAAAATTCACAGGGAGTCTGGATTATGTGTATTATTGTGTTTTCTTTAAATTTTTGACTGTGAAGGAGCCAAGTACTGAGAGACTTTTCATTGTATGTGCTGCTAAGTTAATCCAGCATGTATATCCTAAAGGTATCTTGACTTCAGAATTTGGGTCTAAGGATATAATGCTTTGGAAATAAGGTTCTTCTTTTGTTTTTACAGAAGATGAGACCCTGTGGACTGCTTCTAGAACGATATGGTATGATAGACTATGCCCTCCTGAAAGGTTGCTGTGAACACCCTCAAAAACTTACTTTGCTCAACTGCCAACTGAGATGAACCTAGCATAGAGGATACACCATGAAAGACCTGATTAACACTGCCCCCACACAGCAGGAAGAAGTTTGGAGAGAAATAACTACACCCATGTTCCCAAATATTGTTTATAAATGTTCTTTTACATTTAAAGGGGGATATGATATAGATGTGAATAATTTGCATTGATATGAATCTTTATTGATACAAGTTTAAGGTCAATTTTGTTATATGCATATTTCTGCTCTTGATTAAGGTATTGTGATTGTGTAGCTCATTTAAAAATGTAATGTATAATTAAGAGATATAGGTTAATAGATAATCATCTATAATAGTCAAGTTTGTAGTCAAGTTAGTTAGATTTTCTAGATGTGCATAGATATATTTCAGATAGGCGTTCTTCTATCTATAGAATAATGCATTTAAAATGTTTTAATAACTTAGGACTTTTCATAAAAATGAGACATGTCTGCTCCTGGCAGCCCCAATCTACTTCAAGAGGAAGATGGGCATCAATGAGGCTCCTTATGGAGTTGGATAGCTCCTTATGCTCTTGCCTGGACTGCTTCACTGGTCATGCAGTACCCACAGAGAGATGACTGCTGAACTTGCCTAAAGGTGAGATGGTCCTTTGGGGTTCCTGCTTCATGAAAGACTCTGCAAGACATTCTGCAGGACGCAGAAGAAAGTGACTGAACTGTCTTTGAAATTTCCTGCTTCATGAAAAAGTCTGCTGGATACTATGGGCCTGTAGGCTGAAGATGGATGCCTCAACGGTACATAAGAACTTTGAGTGACTGTCCAGGCAGCGAGACGTCTCTGTCACTTCTAGAGTTTTGGAAGTTGCTTACTTCCAGTTACATAGGTAATTTATATCCTTCTGGAGTCTTTGATGGAGTTGAAGAATTTATAGTTATAGTTATAGTTTTCCTTAGTTATGATAAAGATAAAATAGATCTAAATATTGTAACTGTAATCCTTGCTTGATACCTGTTATATGTAATTTTACTATGTTAAAGCCCTCCTTTTTGTTTAAACAGAAAAGGGGAAATGGTGTAGGCGATCCTTCTGACTATGTGTTACTTTCATTGGTTGAATAAAGAAACTGCCTTGGCCTTTTGATAGGGCAGAAATTAGGTGGAGTAGAACAAACTGAATGCTGGGAAGAAGGGCAATATGGCAGACGCCATGAAGCTCGTGCCTGAGACTGACGCTGGTTAGAATCTTTCCAGGTAAGCCACGACCTCAAGGTGACATAGAGATTATTAGAAATGGGTTGAATCAAGATGTGAGAGTTAGCCAATAAGAGGCTAGAACCAATGGGCCAGGCAGTGTTTACACAGAATACAGTTTCTTGTGATTATTTTGGGTGTAAATTAGCTGGGCGGCTGGGACAATAAGCAGCCCACTCCTCCTGTAACAAATGTGTATGAATTTGTCAGTACACAGTAAATTCTGAGGGTACTAGCAGGGATAGTGCCCTGGTATAAATTCAAGTTACTGCTCCTTTATAGTTATCTTAAATGCACTGTGCCCTGAGGTGTCCCCATATTGTGCAAGTATTATCTGAAATGCAAAGCAGATTCCTCAATACCAGCTTCACTCATGGACTAGACTCTGTGACAATTGCTTTTAAATGATAAAAGCTGATGTTTGTAACTCATAGTAATGTTCTACAACATGACCAGGTGACACCTTTACAGTGTTGACCTCCTAGCTGACAGTGTTGACCAACTCGTACTAAGGTAGAACAGACTTTATCTCTAAAGCCTTTGTCAGCTTTTCTGCATGTATTAGGAGTTCACTCAACTCTCTGGCAGCAAGTGGTAAAGTGCTTCTTAGTTCATGAAGTATGACCTTTCTTCTCCACCAAACCTTTCTAATTGGAGTATCTTTGAAGATTAGATTAAGAATGTAGGCAAGACATTTCTGTTGGGGAGAAAAGGTACAAACTACGAGAATAATAGCATAGTACAGAAAGATAAAAGGTCGGGGGTGGGGTGGTGAAACATATACGTCCTCACAGCAAAGAGCATGGCATGGTTATAAATAGGATTTAATTACATATCAGGAGTTGAGGTGTGAGGGACACAGGCATTAAAGACAGAAAGAGATGCTGTGAAGAATACCTCAAAGCTACTACAAATAGGACCTCTACTTGCTGATTTAACAGCAGCAGCCAGCTCAGACTGATGTTTGAAGACAAAGGACTGAAGGAGATAGCAAACGCTTCCTGGAAGCTGCTGGGACAGGGTTGCAATGACATGTTTAGACAGCAAACTAGGGTATTTCTAGCATGACTTTGGATGGCTGATGATTTTGTCCTTTTCTACCAAACACCTCTGATGAGTCTGTATTCAAGAGTCAGATCAAACTCAGAGAGTTTTAAAAATTATCTGGTTAAATGTGTACAGTTTTGAATATTTGTTCTATCATTTACTAGATTGTGAATTATCTGCTCTGTAATATGCTCCTTAACTTAAGAAAAATCAATTATCTCTCCAGGAATTATTGTGACCAATAAATGATATAATGAATGTAAAGTGTCTGGAATGAAACGAGGCACATGGTAAATATGCAATTAGTGTAATAATTAATATCTTTATTATCATTTCTGTGGTTCTAAAGTTTGAATAAACTACAGTCCATAGCAACTGGGGGCTCATAATACTGGAAGACTAATTATAAGCCACAGTATAAATGAGGACAGTGTTTCAGCAGGCATGGGTTCTCATAAACAGAGAGGGTGGTAAGAAGAAAAAATTTGTTTTAGGTGTTGGCATTCTCTGCACTCAGGAAACAAGGAGAAAATGAAAGTAAAGGAGTGAAAATAATTTTGAGAAATTAATATCTGCATATATATATAATTTGAAAAGGAAATTTATTTAGGACTATCCATGGAAAGCTCTTAGAAATTGTGATGTTTTGTTTAAAGATTCACTCTAGCTAGGCTTCATGATATGTAAATATATAATCCCAGCACACAGAAGGCAAAGGTTGGAGAACTACAATTTGGGGCAACTTTGACCTACAATAAATAAACAAGCAAGCAAACAAACAAATACATCACAGATAAGAACATCCATATGTAAAGAAAATAGTTTACAAAACTGGGTTTTGAAAACAATTTTCTACAATTTAATTTTTCTTAAATTTTACTAATTATGAGGTGTGGAGAAATTTCTTTGTTCAAATGAAACTGAATGAATGTAAGGAATTAAGAAGTAGCCATAGAAAAACTTTGTGTTGACACTAAAGACATTCTAAATGAGCCCCAAACTAAGGAACATCTCTCAACTCCATCTGGACATGGTCTGTGGCTTTTAATGGCACTTTGCAAAATGAAGCATAACCGTTTTTCTTGCCCTGGGCTTCCAGCCAGGCAGCTGAGTATATTTCTACTTGAACATAAATCAAGAAGGCACTCCCTGGAGCTAGGAAGTAATGAGATCCTACCAGGTCCTTGAGGTCCTGGAAGTTGACTCTCTACATGATCCTCCTCATGGGTCAGATTATATTCAGTTATCCCGGGAGCACCTGGGAACCAACATAGTGAAACTCTCAAAGCCACTCAGAAGACTAAGCATTCTGTGAATACTGGTGTCTAACCAAAGTTTTCATCCCGTGGTCTCCATATCTTTAGAAAAAACAGAAAGTTAACATTCAATTGGATCTTGGCATGAAAAATACTCAGGCAGGCTTCAGTTGAGTATTCAGTTAAGGTGTGCCCTTTTGATGAGAAAACTGTCATCACCTTTGGCCAAAATTTTCTAATTATGACTCCAGTAAGGTAAGAAACAAACTAAAATATCTGTTTCTTGCTCTTAGATTAAATTTCAATTTCTCACCATACAATGAGCTATTTTGAATTTTATTTTGCCATCTTATTTTCTTCTCATAATCTTATTGTCAAGAATTTAAAGAAAGCATTGGGTTTGGCGACACACATCCATGTTATCCTAGCAATAAAAGCACTGAATCATGAGGATCATGTGTTCTAGGACAAGTGCTTTGGAACAAAGCAGGATCCTGTTTCATACAGAAAAAAATTGAACAAGTAAATAGAGTGTATGGAAAACTCAATCCTTTATTCATAATTCTTGTACAACAATTCAAGAGCATTCAATAAGGCTGTCCAATTTGCTTTCTTCTTCTTTCTTCCTATGAATTTTTGGAGTTCTAGGTAGGAACGTATCTGATTTGCTGTCACTTCCATGCTCTCATTAACACATTTATTTAGTAATTGCAAAGACTGGCTAGTGAAAAGATCTACAAATAGACTCTTGAATAGAAAATCTATTTCTGTGTTCAGGAATTATTCTTGAGGATTTTTGTTATGGTTCAAGTGCTCTCTCCAAAGCTCACAATGAAATTTATTTGTCACTGTGAGGGAAAGTGGGAGTTGGGATTTGTGAGGTGATTAGCTCATTAGAACTCCACAGCGGTTTTCCCAGAAGGAGTTCAGGTTTGAAAGCAGGCTTTCACCTGCTCTCAGGAAGCTTCTGTCCTGACATGTAATTCTCCCCACAGTGGCCAATATATCAAGACCATCTATCTATTCCTTCTTATTCATTTTTCTGTACTCCAGGTCTGTGAGCATTGAATATCTTTTTATAGTAAATTACTCAGTTTATGGTATTCTATTGGAGCAGAAAAGAGATGAAAAAAGGGTAGTTAGCAAGGTTATGCTTGACTGTTCATCCATTTGAATAAGTGATTCAAGTTCATTACAATGGCATTCTGCCAAGGAGTTAGTTCTTTCACACAAATGATGAATTCAAACATTGTAGGAGGAATAAACAATAATATTCCAAGAAAGCCACAATCCAACCAAACCGAATGGGGGCAGGTTGAGCCTGTGGAATCTCTATGGATGACAGTCATTCTTAAAAATTTTTGTCTCTCCTAAACACAGCCTCAACTCTATTATCTCGGTCTCCTGAATCAAAGCTGTGAGAAGGGAACATGTCAAGATAGAAATGGAACAAGATAAGGAGTGCAAAATGACAGAAAACAGGAAACCTTTTCCTGAAGGATTCTGAAGAAGAGCCAGCTAAGAATGAGCAAGGCCACTAAAGGTTTCAGCATCTGTGGTATACTTTGTTGGACAATGATTTTTGTGAGTTACTAGCAGAAATCACACCAAGTAAATATAGAGGGCTGATGAGTGGAGATGATGACTTGGGACCATAAGAGTTTTCCTTACAGAGCTTTGATTAATGATTAGCTCAGATAGGATAGTCCTCCATTAATGTGATTACAATTGTTGGTTTGAACTAAAAAAAACAATGTTAAGTATCTATTCAAAATCATGAAGTATTTTGCACAGCATTCAATTTACAAAGGATTCTTGAATGCTCCTTAGAAAGAACAAAATTCTAATCTTAATTGTGCTGAGATTGAAATTATGTTACTCCACAATAAATAATTATATATCATTTTTTATACCCCACAAATCAGATTCTATTACAGAAAACAGGCTGATAAGGAAGGTTCACTTACAATGATTTCTAGGAAAATCCTGGATCATTTTTATTAATTTTTATTTTGGTTTTTAAGACAGAGTTTCTCTGTGGCTTTATAGCCTGATCTGGAACTCACTCTGTAGACCAGGCTGACCTCGAACTCACAGAGAGGCACCTGCCCCTTGCCTCCTAAATGCTGGGGTTAAAGGCCTGCGCCACCACCTCCTGGCTAGAAATATATTTTATGAAATGCTTAATTGTGAACAAAGAATGTTAGTGTTATCAATTTAAAAGGAAGCAATTTACCAATGCAGTTAAAAAGATCAGGGTGCTTTCCAGGATCCCTCTCCCTCAGTAGTTTATATTAAGGTGGCAATTGCCATGGACCCTTATTTACACCTAGGGAACTAACAATATTCTCCCTTTTCCTGTCCAAGGCTGGTCATAAGCAATTGATTGTTCAATAAGGAAGCTTTATCATTTAAAAACTTTATTTGTGTGCTGTATGTGAATCCCACAGATGTATGAGTGGGTGTATACATCAATTTACTTGTATAGAGGCCAGAGGAGGATGCCTCCTTTATTGCTGTCATCTTTATTTTTTTAACATAGTCTTTCACTGAACCTGGAGCTCTCCTTGCCCTGTCTTCCATCCCAGATAAACTGAGCTTCCTCCCTTCCCACCCCACCCCTGTGCTTGAGTTTATAGCTACAGGAGCCTATCTCGAGTTTTACATGGATGCTAAGAATCTGAACTCAGGTCTTCATGCTTGTACAAAAGTCATGTTATCCACGTAGCTACCATCTTGTCTCTGGCCCTGTCACTTTCATGAAGATTAATGTTCAGGCCTTGTCAACCATAACAGCTGATGCAAAATCTATCAAGGTCTATTAGCAATGATTCTTTCTTTTTATTTTTAGTTTTTTTTCTCTTTTTTATTAGATTTTTAAAAAATACCAATCCAAGTTCCCACACCCTCTGCTCCTCCCATTCCCTCCATACACCCTCTCACCCCACTCCCATCCAATCCTCTGAGAGGGTAAGGAATATTGCTTTGAAGAAGGTCCAAGGCCCTCCCTACTATATCTAGGCTGAGCAAGTCATCCATCCAAAGAGAATAGGTTCCCCAAAAGCCAGTACACTTAGTAGGGATAAATCCTGGTGTCATTGTCTGTGGCCCCTCAGTCTGCCCCAGCCATGTAACTGTCAAAGAAAATGTGGCACATTTACACATTAGAGTACTACTCAATAGTAAAAAACATGACATCTTGAATTTTTCATGCAAATGGATGGAATTAGAAAACACTATCCTGAGTGAGGTAACCCATACCCAAAAAGATGAATAGGGTATGTACTCATTTTTAAGTGGATATAAATAGCTATAAACAAAGATCATTGAGCCTATATAGCTCATGGGCCTAGGGAAGCTAAGTAATAAGGTGAACCCAAAGAAAACATACATAGAACCAACCACCTGGAAATTGGAAACAGACAAGACTGCCTGACAAAATTGGGAGCCTGGGGGTCAGGGGAGAAGAGAGGGTGGAAGTGGAAGAGGAGGGGAGAAGGGGAGGGTTGGGGAGAAATTGAAGGAATGGGATAACCGAGATGGCGGAAGGACAGAGATGAGAGCAAGGAAAGAGATATCTTGATTGAGGAAGTCATTATAGTTAGCAGAAAACTGGCTCTGGAGATTCCCAGGAATCCACAAGGATGACCCCAGCTAAGATCCTAAGCAATAGAGGAGAGGGGATCCAATCTTGACTTGCCCTGTAGTCAGGCAGATGAATATCTTAAATATCACCATAGAATCTTAATCCAGCAACTGATGGAAACAGAGGCAGAGACCTGCATCAGAGCACTAGACTGAGTTCCTAAACTACAGCTGAAGAGTGGGAGGAAAGAGAATATGAGCAATGAGGTCAAGACCATGATGGGTACACCAGATGAAACAGTCTACCTGAGTTGAGGGGACCTCACCTACTCCAGCTGGACAGGGAAGGAAGAAGCATAGGACCAAACTGGTCCTTCTGAATGTGGTGATGATTCTTTCATGTAACACAGTTTCTGTCTTATTAAAGTCAAAGATTCACATACATATTAAGTAAAATTATGCAAACAACTGTTGAAAATATTAAACAGATTGATGTAAAGGAAAGATTCATGTATAGCCTTTTCAGAGAACTTACAACAGAAAGATGACGTTTAGATAATAAAATATTTTCTGTAGCAAATTAAGCAACTACGAATATTTGTTCTTTTTGCATTATAGAAATGCTTAAAACATAGAGTGAAGAATACTTACCTTATTTTTATGAGAAAACCATGCACTAAGAAAGCAATCCTTAGTCTGAGAAAGTAGGTTATTAACCTATGGCATTCCATGTGCTTCGTGGATCTTGAAATGTCCTGTTCTCCTTCCTTCTGAGAAGAGCCAAATACTATCAGATGCCCCAATCCCAGTCTTTTGCTTTTGCTTCTATAATTTACCTTCTTCCTTGTGCTCTTAAAATTTTGATTGACTTCCATCTACTGTTCCTGGTTCTTCTATAAGAACCCAAAGATATCAGGTTGTTCAGTTAAAAAAAAAGTCTTAAATACATACATTTGTAATTTAGTTTTAATAGCTAAACACATTTAATGGG
This sequence comes from Ondatra zibethicus, assembly GCA_004026605.1. NCBI lineage: Eukaryota > Metazoa > Chordata > Mammalia > Rodentia > Cricetidae > Ondatra > Ondatra zibethicus. Next base: position 29,778 of record PVIU01014430.1, read on the forward strand.
ACAAAGACCCCATTACACTTAGCCTGGATTAGAATTCCTTGTTAGCATGTTCATACTAAATAATCTGAGGGACAAGGGGAAGATAAAATATTTAGTGATAGTCTTGTCTGTGAACATACCACACAGGGTTATAGTCGAGTAGTTTCACTACAGTTACAGATTGAAGGAATAAGTGGTCCTCAGACAGGTGCTGGTGTGGGATAGTGAGGGTTCAGCATTAGCTTGCTGGAGCCAGGGATAAAAGGCTTCATTAATTTGTACTAAAAAGTAATGTTTTCCAAGCACTCTACTCTTCCTGTTCTACTCCTAATTCTTAAAAATCTTTCACTTCAAATTATTCATCTGTATATCTCATCTAACTTTCCTCTACCCAATTCTTTATTTCTATATGTAAGCTATATATATATATATATATATATATATATATATATACAGATACACACACACAGAGAGAGAGAGAGAGAACATCACACCAGCATGAATAAGACCAGAAAATTATAAAATGGATTACTGGAAACCAAGGCATCCATGCCTGACCAGCAACGCCTCTGCGGCATTTCCTTTATTTATGGGCATATTGACACACTCAAACACCATAGGAACATGCTACACACACACACATACAGATACACAAATGGGGGAGGCAATAAGAGGACTATATATTTTGGAGTTTTGGTTTTAATGTTTTCCTGTTTAATTTAACATCAGAATCATTTCTTCTTTGCTCCTCTTCTTCTCTTCCTTCTCTTTATGTATGTATGATATTAAGAAACAACCAACTCCATTTTTTTCTTGAGTTAAATTTTGATTTATTCTGTATTCTTGTCTATGTTGTCTGCTTTAATTATGTTCCAAGCTCAAGGTTAAGCTAAAGGTCAACCTTATTGATTTGTTCTTTCTCAATAATCCTGTGAATTACACATCATAAATTGATTCCATTGTTCTAAGAATTGACTGACCATAAATTATTTCATGGTATGTTAACTGTCTGGCCATAAACCTATAACATGTCCTTTTCCCATGATCATAAAAATAACAACCCCCTTCCTTTTAAGAACTTGCTCACTTGGTGTACCTTTAGTCTACTTTGGATAATCTACCTTTAATCTGGTATGTTTTCTATCCCATGGAAAACTGGATATCAACATGTAGAAGAGTGCAAATAGAACCATATCTATCACCATGCACAAAACTCAAGTCCAAATGGATCAAAGACCTCAACATAAAGCCAGCCACACTGAACCTTATAGAAGAGAAAGTGCGAAGTACACTTGAATGCATTGGCACAGGAGACCACTTCCTAAATATAATCACAGCAGCACAGACACTCAGAGAAACAATTAATAAATCGGACCTCCTGAAACTGAAAAGCTTCTGTAAAGCAAAGGACATGGTCAACAAGACAAAACTGCAGACTACAGAATGGGAAAAGATCTTTATTAACCCCACATCAGACAGATGTCTGATCTCTAAAATATACAAAGAATTCAAGCAATTGGACACCAAAAGATCACATAATCCAATAAAAAAAATGGAATACAGACCTAACAGAGGAATTTCAAATGGCTGAAAGACACCTAAGGAAATGTTCAACATCCCTAGTCATCAGAGAAATGCAAATCAAAACAACTCTGAGATTCCATCTTACACCTGTAAGAATGACTAAGATCAAAAACACTGATGAAAACTTATGCTGGAGAGGTTGTGGGGAAAAGGGAACACGTCTGCATTGCTGATGGGAATGCAAGTTGGTACAACCCCTATGGATGTCAGTGTGGTGATTTCTCAGAAACTTAGGAAACAACCTTCCTCAAGACCCAATAATACCACTTTTGGGTATATATCCAAAAGATGTTCAATCATGCCACAAGGACATGTGCTCAACTATGTTCATAGCAGCTTTGTTTGTCATAGCCAGAACCTGGAAACAACCTAAATGTCCCTTGATCAAAGAATGGATAAGAAAAATGTAGAACATTTGCACAATGGAGTACTACAGAGCAGAAAAAAATAACAACAGCTTGAATTTTGCAGGAAAATGGATAGAGCTAGAAAGCATTATTTTGAGTGAGGTAACCCAGACACAGAAAGACAATTATCACATGTACTCACTCATAGTTGGTTTTTAAACATAAAGCAAAGAAAGCCAGCCTACAAACCACAATCCCAGAGAACTTAGAAACAATACGGACACTAAGAGAGACTTACATAGATATAATCTACATGGGAAGTAGAAAGTATAAAAAGACAAGTTCTCCTGAGTAAATTGGGAGCATGGGGACCTTGGGGGAGGATTGAAGAGGGGAAGGGAGAGTCAGGGAGGGGAGCAGAGAAAATGTAGAGTTCAATTAATATCATGGGTTCTGAGGGATGAAATTTTAAAAAAAAGAAAACTGAAAATATGGCCAGGCCGTCAATAAATTTTTAACTTGCAACATATCAGTGTTAACTCCTGATTTTCATTATATTTGTGTATGTGGTACATGCAACATGTGTACAGATAGTTGTGCACATACTTAGGTGCTAGACTCTAAGAAATTTCAGACCCTCAGAATTCTGATTCATTTTTAAAAATCAATAAAATTACAGTTGTCAGTTCTCAATATTGATAAAACAAAGAGTAAAAAAATCCTTTAGGAGAGCATCTCCAAAAGGATGAATAGCAATGCCTTTTATCCCAGCACTGGTGTGGTAGAGGCAGGAAGATCTTAGTAAATTTTGAGTCCTGCCTGTTCTACATAGTGAGTTCCAGGACAGTCAGAAATGCACACTGAGACCTTGTCTTAAAAAAATTAATAAAGAGGAGTTAGAGATTATTTTTTAGGAGAACTTGAGACTTAAAGGATAAATTCATGCTATTTTAAAGGATTTTAGTTACCCATGTTGTTTGTTCTTCATGCATTCTAGGGCTTTCATATTTCTTTATTTATTGTTTATTTCAATTTCTTTAGAACAACATGATGTGCACGTCTTTACAGACAGTACTAGAGAAGCCAGGATTATTAAACATACTGGCTTCTTTTTTCTTCACCAAAAGAAATTGACACCTGTTTTCCATGCAGAAAGCCTGGGATGGATGTGCCAATATCTGGTAATCTTCGCTATTTTGTAAAGCCCACTATCGAGTACCCCAGAACCCTGACCATTGTTTCTCAGTCAATAGAATCCAACTTTATGCTTATTACAAACACATTCTCCCTAGCGCTTTGTCCTGAGCACTGTTTATTAGTCACTTGAACCCATTGTTGTGGAAAAAGGTCGCAGCTGCTTTGTTAAGGAGATGTACTTTACAGGGGACTTTCAACCTAGTCATGCATAAAGCTTTGTAATGATAATGTCACACAGAAATTTTTTCCAAAGTTTTGCTGTGTTTAGATATGTAAAAAATAAACCTCTAGACATCAAACTCTAGAAGTTTTGGCCCAGCTAACTAACTAAGCTGAGTTGAACATGAGTTTCATTCTTACCTCCCTGGGATTGTTTCTCTGCTGCCCACAATATTTTCAAGAACAGATTTCAAAAGTTGAATAGATGTATAATTGAGGTAGAAAAAGTTTGCACATATGTAATGAATATTAGGCCAATTTGAATATATAAATTCTTTTATGAAACTATCGGAATCACATTTTCCTATGTCCTTGCTGTGTGTCTCTGTGTGATAACACTTAATGAAATTGCCCACAAAATGCAAACGAATAATACATTATTGTTGGCTGTAGGCACAATAGTACATTATCAAGTTCTAGACGTAATTCCTTTGGGAGAAGTGAAACTTTATACAATTTTAGAATATAGGAATAAAAATTCACAGCCCAGAAATAATTACACATACTTAAGTTACTTGATAGTCAACAGGGTTTCAAGAAAAGACCATGGTTTCTTGGTCAAAAAATTCAGGTGTCTTCAACAAATGATACTGATCAAACAGGATGGCTGGGTGTAGAAGAATGAAAATAGCATAAGACCAGACACCCTGAAAATGATAGAAGAGAAAATGGGGAATATGTTGAACTCAGTGACACATGAAAATACTTTCTGAACAGGACACCAATAGCTTAGGAGCTAAAACTAACAATAAACAGGACCTTATGAAGATGAAGAGTTGTACAGCAAGAGGCATTATCATTTGGGCAAAACACAGGCTGCAGAATGAAAAAAATCTTTAACAATTATGCATCCAACAGAAAGTTTGTATTTAGAATACATAAAAATTAAAGGTATTAAATATAAGGACAATAAATAACCCAATTTAAAACCGGGCTACAGAATGAAGGAGGTAGTTATCAAAAGATAAAACACTAATTGTTAGTTTCTACCACAGCAGCAGCCTGCCTCTGCCACCAAAGCAGTTATTACCTGTCTCCAGATGCCTTCACATCCTCAGCTGTGTGTACATCTTTTAAAAATACCTACCAGGCACAGCTTGCTCTCTTTGTCTTTTTACCTCTCTTGTCTCACTTGCATCTTCCCCCTTTGTCTCCTTCTTTCCTCTCTTGCCTCTTCTTTTCTCTTTTGTTTCTCCTCTTCTTCTTGTCAATCTGCCTCTCTCAAGTCCCTCCTCCAACAGGACCTTTCAGTTTTCCATTCTTTCCCTCCCCCAATAAACCTCTCGCACTAACTCCTTCGGGTTTTGGTGTGTTTGCTTAGTGGCATACCCAAAGGTACCCACTATCTCCTTTCTTTTTATTTAATCCCTTCACTAATGGCTAAGAAACATTTAAAGAAATCTTCAACATCCTTAGCCATCAGAGAAATGCAAATTCAAATTGCTTTGAGATTTCAACAAACCCCAGTCAGATTGGCCAAGAACAACAAAACAAATGGCAGTTCATGCTGGTGAGGATTCAGAGAAAAGGGAACACGTATTCATGGCTGATAGGAATGCAAACTAATAAAGTTACTATGAAAATCAGCGGTGGTTTCTCAGGAAGCTGGAAATAGATCTACCTCAACATCCAGCTATACCATTTTAGGGCATATACACAAAGGATGTTTAATCCTACTGCAGAGACACTTGCTTAAATAAGTTCACTGCTGCTCTATTGAAAGTCAACTTTTTAAAGAAAAGGTTCTTAGGAATGCATGCTTTATTTTCTTAAGTATTGTTCTATGTGTATAACTGCTTTGCTTACATGTATGTCTGTGCAAAACATATATGCTTGATCATGCAAGCCAAATGATGGTGTCATATGCCCTGGAACCTGAGCTTCTGCCTTTTTGGGCTACCATGTGGGTTCTTGGGAGAATATCAAAGGCATTTAACTGTTGAATCATCTCTCCAGACCCAAGGAATGCTATTTTTCTCTTGATACCAAAAGTATAAGTAAATAAGCTGAAGTAGACAAGCAGACATTATATTGCCAGGAAGATAAGCAACAGAATGGAATGATGAATGGGAGAAAACATCTAAAAACCATGTATCTGGAAAAATAAGATCACACATATAATACACAAAGAACTCACAAAAGTCACAAATAAGAAAACATGGTTTTTACAACGGGCACAGAGCTGACAAGTCATATTCTAATAGGTGGATGAAAAATTGTTAGACATCAGAAATCACCAGAGAACTCACAAAAGTCACAAATAAGAAAACGTGGTTTTTACAACGGGCACAGAGCTGACAAGTCATATTCTAATAGGTGGATGAAAAATTGTTAGACATCAGAAATCACCAGAGAAATGCAAATCAAAAGCACAGTAATCTATCATTTTGAATGAATACTATCAATAATATTTCAGACAAATATTGGGAGGGTCTGGGAAAATTGAAGCCTTTGTGCACCTTTGGGAGAAATCAGGGTGATAATCTGATAAACACTATGGAGGGTCCTCAAAGCATCAAAAATATAATTTCTTTGTGCTCCAGCATCACCCTTGTACATAAAAAGTTCTCAAGTCTGAAGTTAGACTCTTGAAGCAGTATCTGTGTCCATGTTCACTGAACTTTATTAAAGCAAGGTCATGGTTGTTTGTTGACTCTCTCTTCCTGCACTGAGATCGGTGGTGCACACCGGTAAGGTCCAGGCGGGCTTCTTTGTTCCACAGGACCCTGAACCCTCCCTCCCTCCCGCAAGATCACCCCCCCCCCCCCCCCCCCGGCCTCTTTGTTCATGGTTGTTTGTTGACACCTGAATGTCCACAAACAGAAAAATGTATAAAGGAAGTATGAAAACAAAATATTGTTTCTCCTTTAAAGAGAAATAAAGGTACCATATATGAAAGCCTAATTAACTTGGAGGGGCCTAAAGAATTTAAAAAAAAATGCTCAGTTGTTATCCTTATTATACTTTCTAATGTATTTTTTTTCCTTTTTCCTTGAGCCAGAGATGTGTATGCCTTTTTTTTTTTTAATGTTGTGGTTTGAAAGAAAATGACCCACAAAGGGAGTGGCACTATTAAGAGGTATGGAGCAGCTTTGTTGAAATGGGTGTGGTCTTTTTGGAGGAACTGTGTCACTGTGGAGGTGGAATTTGAAGTCTCATATACGCTCAAGACCACCATCCAGTTTCTCAGACTACTTCCTGTTGCCTGCAAGTCAAGATGTAGGACTCTGAACTACTTCTGCACCAAGTCTGCCTGAACACCACCATGTTGAACTCTGATGAGAATGGACTAACCCTCTGAAGATGTAAGCCACTCCAAACTCACGTAGAAGAGTTGCCGTAGTTGTGGTGTCTCTTCACAGCGATAGAAAACCTAAATAAGACAGTTTATGTGCCTCAAATCAAGACCTACATCGGGTTCATAAAAGAAATGGAGAGGAAAGACATGAATAAGCACATAGATAGTACATTTGACTGAATTCTGAGTGACTTTACAAAGGAGTCAGAAGAGCAGAGAGAGCTTAGTTCTGTTCTTAAAAATGAGATGCATATTATCTTTATTCTATGCCCTATCCCCCAGATAAGGAGGGCATAACTAATAAATTAAGAATATGGCTTATTTTTATCACTAAAATTATTGCAGAGTGTTGAAAACATAAGTCCTTTAAAATGTGTATTATGTGAGATCAAATTTCTACCATGATATCTCTTCTTCTGGATACAAATGAAGTCAATTAAAATGTCTTCCTCATTCTTCCAAAGATTATGGATATATTTTAAATTTTCTTATGATAAGCACATCTTTTCTTTATCACATAAAGGTGATTCTTTATATGAATACCTGCGCATTTGATAATACATAAATGATAAAATTATTAGTCCAAAACACTGCAAGATTACTTAGCTTGGCCCCCAAGGCTGATGGCCTGATTAATACCTAGATTCCAGATATGTGAAAGGGAAAAAATTCTCTTAAGTTGTGCTATGACCTCTAGGCATATAGACAAAGCCAAGCACAAACATACAAAACATAAATAAATAAATAATCAGTATTAGGTTCTGAGTACATCTGAGGATTCTTTTTTAAGGTTAAAAAAACTGTGATGAAATAATGAAAATTTGTATTTTATATTTATGCCTTAGGCCACCAGTTACAAATTCATTATGAACACCACACACACACACACACACACACACACACACACACACACAGAGCAAAAGAATAATTTTTCTTAGGTAATTCTCATTCTTTTAGTTTTAATAGTTAACACTATCTGAATATGCAAAATTTACATCTATAATATGAGGAGAGACATTCATAAATGAGTTACTAAGTGATTTCAGATCATGTAGGATGACAATCTTCTGACATGTGAACACTGTATATATACATTATGTATTCATCTTCTAACCAGAAGTTCATACTTTTTAGCTAATGTATACATCATTTCTCATTTGTTCAACTTCTCTAGGAAACATTAAGATAAAGACACTTCCTCTTCCTCCCTCCTTCAACAGGCTTCAGCAGGTTATTTTACCTTATTTTACCTCTAGAAAGAACATCTTCCCCATAATTTTAGTGAACTTCACATACTACTCTTATTTTCTTTAAAATCATTAGCATTATTTACTATAGATTTTCCCACTCTTCTTTAGTAAGTGGAGTAATTTGCATCCTAAATCCTTTCACTCTGCAATGGAGTGAGCCCCATGAAAACTGTACTTTGTAACTCAGGATCAAATTGCTATCTCTATTTATTGTATGATATTTGATCACCAAATGTATCATTTGGGGAGCCTTTCATACATTCAGAATACCAACCACAAGATAAATAATACAATCCAATAACGAGATGATTTCATTAAGATAGTTGTATATTTGGAGTAGCATATAGTTAATGCTAATTTGGAACTTTTCAATTCATGAAAATGTTTTTAATTCTAATTTCATTTGATTGTCTCTTCCTTAGAGATATTAGTTCAAAGAATAAAAAGAAAACAAATGAACCATGATCATTTATTTATGCTTGTATTTTGTACCCATTAATTTGTATGGTTAGAATGAGTATGCTTTCTCCCCACGTAGCTTATTATTTTAACATTTCTGCTTTGATTAATGATTCTCATTAAAACTTACAAATAACTTATGTTTTATGAAACTACCCTAATGTGACTGTCCATTGCCTTTCTTTTTCTTGATAGATATGTGTTAAATTTAGCAATTTTCTTAGCTCTTAGTTCTGTTTTTTCTAAAGATAAAAAACACACATTTAGCAAGAAAAAGGTAGAAGTAAAAAGTGCCAAATTAAATGTTTTTATTCCTACAATTTGCCACCTTCAGTGTTCAAGAGAATGTTCTAGAGAAAAAAATAGAAAATTTGAAACTACTGAGTCATAGGCAAGTAAACTTGGAAAGTCAGTTTTAAACCAGTGATGTCACTTATACTCTGTTATAATGGAAAAAAGGATACAGTTTAGCTCCAACAAAATATATTTAATAAGTTAGCAAATTTTGTTTGCCACAGATTATCTTGTATAAAGGTTTCTTTGACTTTGTGAAATAAAAGAGAAGCAGGTGGTTCATGTTCGGAATTGTTTTCTCATCATATCCTTTTCTTCTCACTCTTGAACATTAGTGAAAGTATATGAATAAGGAGGTGCTTTAAATTGTCGGACCAGATAATGAAATTGGAATTACAAGACCGAACATCTCAAATCAAGCAAAACAGTACCCTTAATGAAATACAAAACTCACCTACAGAAGCTTCATCAGTTTAGTGTTTGAACCATGTCTTCCTTTCCAATAGTGAAGTGGGGCATGTGAGGTGATTATCAGAGACCTGGTATCACTGGGAGATTCTGCAACATCAAGTTCATTAACCTGCCAGACTACAACCTAGACTTTGGATGGGTCTGATTCATCTCAAGTGTTAGATGATTTCAGATGCTTAAGAGGTAACAAGTATGTGGCACAACCTTGTCATTTCACCTGATTAAATGTGACAGTGTTGCACCAAACTGGAGCACCACTATTGTCTGACAGTGTAGGAAATGTGATTTCCCTTCATAGTGGAGAATAGGCCAGAACACAACGTGAGTAGTAAGTGCTAATTGGAAGTTTCCTGCAGAATATTTTATCAAAAAATAATTGATCCTATTCAAAGTGAAGGAGGGAGCGTGCCAATATATTGTATCCAGCTTTTTCTTCAAATGAAAATGTGTGGTTGTTTAGTTGTTTGATCCAAAAACTTGTTAAATAGTATATATGCTATAGATTATTTTACTTGAAGGTAAGGGAATGCTTCATATACTGTGGACCCAGGCAAATAACTCTAAGAGAAAGATGCACTACAGAGCCGAACACTGTGTCCACTCTTCCTTTGTGAAATTGCTACTTGCTATGAAGTTCTCACTAAAAAAAACACTATACTAAGAGGATGTGTTTTCAGTCTAGCAATGGTAACAATATCATTTAGCATTAACTACCAGTAGCTAACTTGATTTGTTGATTCTATTAATAGAAAGTGTATATTAAAAATGTTATACATGTATAATTACTGTTTAGCATGACATGTAATTCACTACTGTCTTACTTATTGTTGCTGTCAAATGATACTATGACCAAGGCAACTTATTTTTTTTACTATTTTTTGTTTTTATTGTTTATAAATAATACCATTCAAAATTTCCACTTCCTCCCCTCCTCCCACTTCCCCCTTCCCCTCCCCTCTCCCTCCAGTCCTAAGGGGGCAGGGTACCTTGCTCTGTGGGAAGTTCAAGGCCCTCCCCCCTCCATCCAGGCCTCGGAAGGTATGCATCCAAACAGACTAGGATCCCAAAAAGCCAGTACATGCAGTAGAGACAAATCCCAGTGCCATTATCATTGGCTTCTCAGTCAGCCCCCATTGTCAGCCACATTCAGAGAGTACAGTTTGATCACATGGTCATTCAGTCCCAGTCCAGCTGACTTTGGTGAGCTCCCATTAGATCAGGCACACTGTCTCAGTGGGTGGACCAACCCCTCGCAGTCCTGACTTCCTTGCTCATCTTCTCCCTCCTTCTGCTCTTCAACTGGACCTTGGAAGCTCAGTCCAGTGCTCTGATGTGGGTGTCTGTCTCTGTCTCCATCCATCGCCGGACGAAGGTTCTATGGTGATATTCCAGATATTCATCAGTGTAACTATGGGACAAGTCCAGTTCAGGCTCTCCTCTACTGACCAAGGACCTACCAGGGGATATCCCTGTGGACATCTGGGAACGCCTCTAGAGCCAAGCCTCTTGCCAACCCTAAAATGGCTCCCTTAATTAAGATAGCTTCTTCCCTGCTCCATATCTGCCCTTCCTCCATCTCAAACATCCCACTCCCCCAAGCTCTTCCCAACCCTCCCCTTCTCCCTTCACTCTTCCACTCTCCCCTTCCTCCCACCCCGCGCCCATCCCCATGCCCCAAACTTTTGCCTGGCGATCTTTTCTGCTTCCAATTTCCAGGATATCTTTATATGTTTTTCTTTGGGTTCAGCTTGTTATTTAGCTTCTATAGGATTGTGAACTATAAGCTCAATGTCCTTGTTTATGGCTAGAAGCCATCAATGAGTGAGTAGATACCATATTCATATTTTTGGGTACGGATTATCACATTCAGGATAGTTTTTCTATTTCCATCAATTTGCAAGCAAAATTCAAGATGTCATTTTTTTGTTTTTGGTTTTTTTTACAGCTGAGTAGTACTCTAATGTGTAGATGTGCCACACTTTCTTTATCCATTCTTCCAGTTAGGGGCATCTAGGTTGTTTCCAGATTCTTGCTATTACTAATAATGCTGCTATGAACATACTTGAACAAATGTATTTGTAGTATGATTGGGCATCTCTTGGGTATATTCCCAAGAATGGTATTGCTGGATCCTGAGGTAGTTGACTCCCAATTTTCTGAGAAACCGCCACACTGATTTCCAAAGTGGTTGCACAAGTTTGCATTCCCACCAGCTATGGATGAGTGTTCCCCTTACTCCACATCCTATCCAGCATAGGCTATCATTGGTGTTTTTGATTTTAGCCTTTCTGACAGGTGTAAGATGGTATCTCAGAGTTGTTTTGATTTGCATTTCCCTGATCACCAAGGAAGTTGAACATGACCTTAAGTATCTTTTGGCCATTTGAACTTCTTCTGTTGAGAATTCTCTGTTCAGTTCAGTACCCCATTTTTAATTGGGTTATTTAGAATTTTAATGTCTAGTTTCTTGAGTTCTTTATATATTTTGGAGATGAGACTTTTGTCTGATGTGGGGTTGGTGAAGATCTCCCATTTAGTAAGTTGCCTTTTTGTCTTAATGACAGTGTCCTTTGCTTTAGAGAAGCTTCTCAGTTTCAGGAGGTCCCATTTATTCATTGTTGCTCTTATTGTCTGTGCTACTGAGGTAATACATATGAAGTGGTCTCCTGTGCCCATGTGTTGCAGACTACTTCCCACTTTCTCTTCTATCAGGTACAGGGTGGTCAGATTTATATTGAGTTCTTCAATCCATTTGGACTTGAGTTTTATGCATGGTGATAGATATGGATCTATTTTCATTCTTCTACAGGTTGACATCCAGTAATGCCAGCACCATTCGTTGAAGATGCTATCTTCCATTGTATAATTTTAGCTCCTTCGTTGAAAATCAGGTGTTCATAGGTTTGTGGGTTAGTATCCGGGTCTTCGATTCGATTCCATTGGTCAACGTATCTGTTTTTATGACAATACCAAGCTGTTTTCACTACTGTGGCTCTGTAATATAGTTTGAAGTCAGGGATGGAATTGCATCCTGAAGTACCTTTATTGTATAGGATTGTTTTGGCTATCCTGTCTTTTTTTTCCATATAAAGTTGATTATTGTTCTCTTAAGGTCTGTGAAAAATTTTGTTGGGATTTTGATGGGGATTGCATTGAATTTATAGATTGCCTTTGGTAGAATTGCTATTTTTACTATGTTGATCCTACCAATCCAAGAGCATGGGAGATCCTCCCATTTTCTGGTGTCCTCTTCAATTTCTTTCTTCAAAGCCTTAAAGTTCTTGTCAAATAGATCTTTCACTTCCTTGGTTAGTGTTACCCCAAGACACTTTATGCTCTTTGTGGCTATCGTGAAAGGTGATGTTTCTCTAATTTCCCTCTCTGTTTCTTTATCCTTTGTGTATAGGAGGGCTACTGATTTTTTTTGAGTTGATATTGTATCCTGCCACATCACTGAAGGTATTTATCAGCTGTTGAAGTTCTTTGGTAGAGTTTTTGGGGTCACTTATGTACAATATCATATCATCCCCAAATAATGAAAATTTGACTTCTTCCTTTCCAATTCAAATACCCTTGATTTCCTTATGTTTTCTTATTGCTATTGCTAGAACTTCAAGCACTCTGTTGAAGAGATATGGAGAGAGTGGACAGCCTTGTCTTGTTCCTGATTTTAGTGGAATGGCTTTGAGTTTCTCTCCATTTAATGTGATGTTAGCTGTTGGCTTGCTGTATATTGCTTTTATTATATTTAGATATGAACCTTGTATCCCTAATCTTTCCAAGACCTTTATCATAAAGGGGCATTGAATTTTGTCAAATGCTTTTACAACATCCAATGAAATGATCATATGGTTGTTTTCTTTAATCTTATTTATATGATGGATTACATTGATAGATTTTCTTATGTTGAACCAGCCCTGCCTCTCTGGGATGAAGCCTATTTAATTATAATGGATAAGTTTTTTGATGTGTTCTTGGATTCAGTTTCCCAGTATTTTGTTGAGTATTTTTGCATTGATTTTCATGAGTGAGATTGGTCTGTAATTCTCTTTCTTGGTTGAGTCTTTGTGTGGTTTTGGTATCAGGGTAACTGTAGCTTCATAAAAGGAGTTTGTCAATGACTCTTCTGTTTCTATTATGTGAAACACATTAAGGAGTATATGTATTAGCTCTTCTTGGAAGTTCTGGTAGAATTCTGCATTAAACCCATCTGGTCCTGGGCTTTTTTTGGTTGGGAGGTTTTTGATCACAACTTCTATTTCCTAGAAACTTATACATCTAGTTACATTGTTCACCTGGACTTGATTTAATTTGGGTATATGGTACTTATCTAAAAAAATGTCCATTTCTTTTGCATTTTCCAATTTTGTTGCATACAGGCTTTTGTATTAAGATCTAATGATTCTCTGAATTTCCCCAGTGTCTATTGTTATGTCCCCCTTTTCATTTCTGATCTTGTTAATTTGAATGTTCTCTCTCCACCTTTTGATTAGTTTGAATAGGGGTTTGTCAATCTTGTTGATTGTCTCAAAGAACCAGCTCTTCATTTCATTGATTCTTTGGATTGTTTTCTGTGTTTCTATTTTGTTGATTTCAGCCTTCAGTTTGATTATTTCCAGGCTTCTTACTCATCCTAGGTGAGTCTGCTTCTTTTATTTCAGAACTTTCAGGTGTGCTGTTAAGTCTCTAATGTGAGCTTTCTCCATTTTCTTTATGTGGTCACTTAGTGCTATGAACTTTCCTCTTAACACTGCTTTTATAGTGTCCGATAGGTTTGGGTATGTTGTGTCTTTATTTTCATTGAATTCAAGGAATACTTTAATTTCTTTCTTTATTTCTTCCTTGACCCGGGGTGGTTCAGTAGTTGACTGTTCAGTTTCTATGAGTTGTAGGCTTTCTGGGAGTAAAATTGTTAAATTCTAACTTTATTCCAATGTATCTGATAAGACACAATGGTTACTACAATTTTTTTATTTGTGGATGCTTACTTTGTTACTGAGAATATGATCAATTTTTGAAAAGGTTCCATGAGATGCTGAGAAGAAGGTATATTCTTTCCTGTTTGGGTGGAATGTTCTATAGTTGTCTGTTAAGTCCATTTGATTCATTACATCTGTTAGTTCTCTTATTTCTCTGTTAGGTTTATGTCTGGTTGACTGTCCATTGGTGAGAGAGGAGTGTTGAAATATCCTACTCTTAGTGTGTGGGGTTTGATGTTGCTTTGAGTTCTAATAATGTTTCTTTTACTTATGCGGGTGCTTTTATATTAGAGGCATAGATATTCAGGATTGAGACTTCATCCTGATGAATGGTTCCTGTGATGAGTATAAAGTTTCCATCTCCATCTCTTCTGATTGATTTTAGTTTGAAGTCAATTTTGTTAGATATTAGTATAGCCATACCTGCTTGTTTCTTAGGTCTATTTGATTGAAAAACCTTTCCCAACCCTTTACTCTGAGGTAAAGTTTGTCTTTGAGGTTGAGGTGTGTTTCTTGTAAACAGCAGAATGTTGGATCCTGTTTTCATATCCATTCTCTTAACCGGTGCCTTTTTATAGGTGAATTGAATCTATTGATATTAAGTGATATTAATGACCAGTGGTTGTTAACTCCGGTTTTTTGTTTTGTTCTGTTTTGTTTTTGGTGGTAGAGTTTGTGTGTTTCCCTTCTTTGAGTTGTGCTGGTGGAGGGTTGTTAGATGTCCGTGTTATTATGGGTGTTGTTGACTTCCTTGGGTTGTGGTTTTCCTTCTAGTACTTTCTATAAGGCTGGGTTTGTGGCTACGTATTGTTTAAATTTGTTTTTGTCATGGAATATCTTGTTTTCTCCATCAATGGTGAAAGAAAGCTTTGCTGGGTATAGTAGTCTGGGCTTGTATCCATGGTCTCTTAGTGTCTGTAGCACATCTATTCATGACCTTCTGGCTTTCATGGTTTCCATAGAGAAGTCAGGTGTAATTCTGATAGGTTTACCTTTATATGTTACTTGACATTTTCCTTTGCAGCTCTTAATATTCTTTCTTTATTCTGTATGTTTTGTGTTTTGATTATTATATGGCAAGGGGATGTTTTTTTTTTTTTTTTGATCCAGTCTATTTGGTGTTCTGTAAGCTTCTTGTACCTTCATAGTAATATCCTTCTTTAGGTTGGGAAAGTTTTCTTCTACAATTTGTTGTATATATTTTCTGGCCTTTGAGCTGGAATTCTTCTCCTTCTTCTACCCCTATTATTCTTAGGTTTGGTCTTTTCATGGTGTTCCAGATTTCCTGATGTTTTGTGTTAAGAATTTGTTGGATTTGCTGTTTTCTTTGATCAATGAGTTTATTTCCTCTATAGTATCTCCAGTGCCTGAGATTCTTTCTTGTATCTCTTGTATTCTGTTGGTTATACTTGTCTCTATAGTTCCTGTTTGTTTACCCATATTTTCCATATCCAGTCATTCCTCATTTTGTTTTTTCTTTATTACCTCCATTTCAGTCTTCAAGTCTTGAACTGTTCCCTTTACCTGTTTGATTGCTTTTTCTTGGTTTTCTTGGGTATCTTTGAGGGATTTATTAATTTCTTCTAACTTTTGGTTTGTCTTCTCTTCCATTTCTTTAAGGGAGTTTTTCACATCCTGTTTCAGTATCTCCATCATTTTCATAATGTCACTCTTAATGTCAATTTCTTCTACTTCTTCTGGGTTAGGGTGTTCAAGTCTTCCTGTTGCGTGTTCGCTAGATTCTGGTGTTTTCATGTTGCTTTTCAGGTTGTTGGAGGAATTCTTGCATTGGTGCCTGCCCATCTCTTCCTTCAAATGTGGCCAGGAGAGTCTTGGCGTCTTGGTCCAATCTTTCTGTGGCTGACTGTGTACTTGGGGGTTTTTCTTGGTCTGCCCTCTCTTAGGAACCCTCAGCAGTGGAGCTGGCTCTCAGGTCCCCTCCATCCTGAAGCAGACTATGCTGGTGGATCCAAGGACCCTACAGATGAAAAGGAGTGCTTGTGGGGTAGATGGGATGGGGTAAATAGAGAAAGCCAGTAGCCAGGGATATGCCCCACTGGATGGCCAGAAACATTTAGGGAATTGCGGGGGGGGGGGAGGCTGTACTCTGTTTCTGGGACCGGCCAGCTGGGCAGCCACACACTCACCACTCTGGATGGATCTCCAGAGTACAGGATCAGGGCCTTTTTCTTGGCCAAGGACCTGGCAGATAAAAGGGTGTACTTGGGAGCGGGGATAGGGTCGTGTGGAACTTAGAAGCCACTGAGGCAGGAGTACTCACCACTGGCTCCCCAGAACCAGGCTGAGTTGGGGTATCCAAGGACACCACAGATGGAAAAGGGTCCCAAGACAACTTATTTAAGAAAACATTTAATTAGGGGCTAGCTTACATTTTTGGAGGTTCAGTCTATGACCTTATGGTGGAGGCATACCCTGATGTTGGAGTTTACATCCTGATCTGCAGACTGGAGGTGGAGATAGAGAGTCTGGGGCCTTTCATGGACATTCCAAACCTCAAAGCCCACCCCACAGTGACATGCCTCCTCCAACAGGGCCACACGTCCTAATCCTTGCCAAAACTCTATAACAAACTAAGGACAAAGCTTTCAAATATATGCACCTATGGGGGGTATTCTCATTCAAACAATCTCAAAAATATACTTTTTTTGTATGCAAGAAACAATACTGATTCTCAGACGAAGCCTATTTTCTTTGTCTTTATGCATACTGTATATTATATCTACCACTTGTCTTAATATTGTCTGAATATCAGCTACCAAATTTTTGCTGTAGTTGTTGGTCTTCTAGCACCTTCACTAAAACTGACATGGAAACAGTTCCAATTTAACATGCTACTTACTGTGCATATTACAACAGAAAATGCTGCTGTGTGTGTTCCCATCGCAAAGATTCACGATATGTGTTGAGAGATAGATGATCTGTAACAATCACTTTAAGTTAACATATTTATTTCAAACTTAAATTGCATTAAATATTATTCAAAGCAAGTCTTCATGAGCTATGGTATGTGTCCTGGATGTGTTATTGTTAATGCTTGGAGGTTCTTCTCTTTGTTTCTTTGCAATTCATAAGTCAAGCAGTGTTTTAATTTTCCAAAAGCCACCATAAAGGCATGTATCATTATTTGCATGATTAAACACATGTATATAATAAACTGAAATTAATAAATGTTTTGTTTCTAGATTAAAATACATAGAACCTTTCATGCATTTGCAGCAAAAGATAAGTAAAATTGTAAAGTTATTACTTGGATCTTTTCCCTAAGCTTTATTTAAGTACAACTGACAAATTAAGCATAAATTTATAATATGCACTATGCTCTTTTGACACATATACACACTTTGAAATGATTATTCAATGTTATTCACATATTCAAGACCTCATTTGTTTATCATTTTGGTCAGTACACTGAGGGTTACTTTCTTGTTACTTTATGTGTGTCACCATGTCATTACTATAGCTGCTGTATTGTGCAATGTCTCTCCTGAACATATTCTATCCACATAACTGAAGGAAATGTCTCTTCTTTAGACCAACACCTCTTAACCCACTTCAATCCCAACTCTTTTCTGTGCTTTCATAAAAGCATTCTTTCTAGATTCTACTGTGAGATAATGCAGAACGTGTCTTGTTGAGCCTGATGTAGGTAATGTAGTATAATGTCCTCCATATCTTTTGTATGCTAGAAATGAAAATATGCCAGGACTTCTTCCCTTCCCTCCCCTTCCCCTTCCCTCCCTTCTCTTTCCTTCCATTTTTTCCTTAGGATGGATTGTATGCCAATGTGTACTTTGTTGATTCATCTGTAGATAGACATTTAAGCTGCCTCCATATCTTGGTCATTGTAAATAATGCTATCATGAGTATGGGAGTATATTTTTACATACTGATTTATTTCCTTTAAATCTACATGGGTATGTTTTATGAAAATTCTACATATATTTTTGTGTATCTTTTCCCCATAGGGTTCTATTAATTGATATTATTACCCAGTGTGCAAATGGTCTCTTTATGACATCAAAATTTTGTTATTGTTTTATTTTGATAACTTTTAATCTAACATGCATGTGATGATACAGCTCTATGAGTTTGTCTTTCTATGGTAATTAGTTTTTTTGAACCACATTTTATATAGATCTTTGTCATTTGTATACCTCCCTTTGAGAGATATCTGTTCACATCTTTTGCTCATTTTTAAGTATTTTTGCTGCCTTTATTTTTGGGAGGGGAGAGCTGAGTGTACCACAAAGCACACAGAGGACAAATTGCAAGAAATGATCCTCTCCTTACAGCATGTCCAGGGGTTGGAACTCACATTGTCAGGCCCAATGGCAGGTGCCTTTACCTACTGAGCCCTCGCACCAGACCAGTTTTAGCTTATTTTGAAACCTAAACTGTTTTCTCACTATTGAGCTTAATGACTTCTTATCTTTCTTTAATATGAGTGCATTATCAGGTGTATGGTTTATAGGAATTTTCTCCCATTCCGTTAGTGGGGTCTTCATGGCACTGAATTTTTTTCAAGTGCAATGAAGATGAAAATAGAAGTCCATGCTTTGTATCAAGAACCAAAGACAAAGAACAGTCATACAGATCCAGGAGGACTAGAAAGAAAGCCCTGACATCAGAAGTCGCCACTGGGAAACTTTTGACTTCAATATGAGTTTAATCTTAAAGTAACTAAAACTTCACAGGAAGGTGTCGAGACAAAGCAAAGAGGATCAATATGCCCTTCCTATGTGTTTTCTCATTGCATCCAAGTATATACCTGCATTTGAATAGTGAAGCCTGACTTTAGAATATGGTACATTTTTTCAAATGTGTATGTTCCCAAATCAGCTAGTGTCGTCAGGATGCCAAGTGATTCTTTTCCCAAAAAATCTGCATTGTATTTCTCCTCTGGTCATTCCCATATTGCTTCCCCTATTGTCTCCAAATGCTGGCAACCTGTTACCTCTCAAGTGTAGGAATTATAACATTGGGATAAAACTGTTACGAGTCTTTGTCCTGCCATCCAGCTCACAACCTAAAACTGAACATAATGTACAATCATTGACATTCATTCCAAACAGAATCTTCAAGACTCATCCAAATTCTTACATGTATGAGAACATTTTCTTTTCGAATGCTGACTATCTTTTCTAGGTATTGTGATACTAAAGCAAATATAATCATCTTGGTGTTGAATTTTGAATATTTATTGTTTGGGGCTATTACAAATAAATTGTAAATAATTGTATGTAGATTATTGTACAGATACAAGTTTTCATACTCACAAAGCAAATGCCTAGAAGTGTAAGCAATGAGCCTGGGGTAAATGTATTTTTATTGTTGTAATTTGGTCGAAATCATTTCCGAAGTGGCTAGGTCATTTTACATACATGTCAAGGCTATGAACAAGTTTTTTTCTGTATCCATTCCACATGCTAGTACTCTCATGTCATTAAAAATGCTAATAAAATAATATGGAGTGACATATCACTGTGGTTTTTACTTGTATTTCCATAGTATATAGTTTGTTGAGGATCTTATGCTTATATTCCATCACCAAGTCTTCTTAGGTGAAATGTCTTTTTTTGTAGTGGAGTCAATTTTATACTTAGGTTGTCATTGTCTTTATTGCTTGGTTCTGAGTTTCCACATGTTCTAGGAAATATTCCTTTATGTAACAGAGTTACACTTTTATTTTGTGGTATTTTTACAAGAGCATATTATACTTTTCTGATTATGAGAAAGACATTTTACTGGAGAGATGGCTGAGCCATTGAAGCTAGACTCACAATAATAAAGCCGAGAGAAAACATCTTGTTACTTAAAATTGGAAGGCACTGTAAAATATCTGACTTGTCAGCATCAAAACTTCTGTAGTCATCAACAACAACCTAAGTTTAAGAAACAGTCACAGTCTGAGGCACATACCGAAATATGAATAGAACTGGATTTTGGTGATGCATTCCTTGAATCCCAACACTTGGGAAGCAGAGGAAGGTAAATCTCTATGAATTCACTGTCAGCCTGGCTTACAGAGTGATTTCCAGGACAGCCTGGTCTACACATAGAAACACTGTCTTGAAAAACAAAAATAAAAAGAAAGAAAGAAAAAGGAATGAAGGGAAAAAAAGAAAGAAAAAGAGAGAGAGACAGAAAAGAAAAGAAACATTAATAGCAAACATTATATGGGACTCTGGATATGCTTCTGAAAAGTGAAAGATACAGGTAAAGACAACAAAAACTAAAATAAAGAATAGATTTTAGCAAATGATATATATCAGCTCATAGTTCACAAAGACAACCGTGCATATTAATTTATATACTATTAATAGAGGAAGAATTTGGGGGATAGTTAGAACATCTCTGTATAATTGTCAAAATAATTCTGTTAATCTGAAGTTGTTTGTGTAGCATGTAAAATCTTAGTTTTAATGGAAAATTGATCAGCATCAAAGAGATGAGAACAAAACTAGAGCTGAGAACTGAATGCCAGGCTTCAGCCCCAGACCAGAGCTTTTGAATCAGTATTCCATATAGAATGCTTATTATGGCTTCATGTAATGTTTTCTATGACTCTTATAGAGTATTACAACCAACTGAATTCTGTCAGCATAGCAATACATGCTACAGATCAGCTTACCAGAAAAAGAGAGACATTTTTATATGCACGTACTTTTTTGTATTGATTTTTGTTGAGCTCTACATTTTTCTCTGCTCCCCTCACTGCCTCTCCCCTCCCCTTCAACCCTCTCCCAAGTTCTCCATGCTCCCAATTTATTCAGGAGATCTTGTATTTTTATGCTATCCATGTAGATTAGATGTGCGTATGTCTCTCTTAGGGTCCTCATTGTTTTCTTGGTTCTCTGGGGTTGTGATTTGTGGACTGGTTTTCTTTGTTTTATGTTTAAAAAACACTTAGGAGTGAGTACATGTGATAATTGTCTTTCTGGGTCTGGGTTACCTCACTAAAAAGGATGTTTTCCAGCTCTATCCATTTGCCTGCAAAATTCAAGATGTCATTATTTTTTCTGCTGTGTAGTACACCATTGTGTAAATGTACCACGTTTTCCTTATCCATTTTTTGGACGAGGGGCATTTAGGTTGTTTCCAGATTCTGGCTATGAACATAGCTGAGCATATGTCCTTGTGGCATGATTGAGCATCCTTTGGATATAGCCATATATATTGCTGGGTCTTGAGGAAGGTTATTTCCTAATTTTCTGAGAAATCGCCACACTGACATCCAAAGGGCCTGTACCAGCTTACATTACCACTGCAATGCAGCAGTGTTCCCTTTACCCCACAACCTCTCCAGCATAAGTTGTCATCAGTGTTTTTTGATCTTGGCCATTGTTACAGTTATAAGATGGAACCTCAGAGTTGTTTTGATTTGCATTTCTTTGATGACTAAGGATCTTGAACATTTCCTTAAGTGTCTTTCAGCCATTTTAGATTCCTCTGTTGAGATTCTCTGTTTAGGTATGTACTCCATTTTTTATTGGATTATTTGTTCTTTTGATGACCAAAAAAAGAGAGACTTTTAAAACCATCTGCAGTCTAAATCTTTCATTGTACCTACAAAGATGAGAAAAATCGAGCTCATAGATGCTTACTGTGAGAGTGCAGTAAAAAGACCACAGAAATGACAACCTTGTGATTGAAGGGGTTAGCTTTTCTTATAGATGAGAGAGAGCAATAGAACATCTGGAGGCATCTGAAAGAGTCCAGAGCAGAGAAGAAAAGAAGACTGGGGGCTGGAGAGATGGCTTAGTGGTTAAGAGCACTGCTTGCTTTTCCAAAGGTCCTGAGTTCAATTCCCAGCAACCACATGGTGGCTCACAACCATCTGTAATGAGATCTGGTGCCCTCTTCTGGCCTGCAGGCATAGATGCACAATACTAAGAATACTGTATACATAATGAATAAATCCATTGCTGGTGGGAATGCAAACTTGTGCAACCACTTTGGAAATCAGTGTGGCGGTTTCTCAGGAAATTGGGAATCAACCTACCTCAGGATCCAGCAATACCACTCTTGGGAATATACCCAAGAGAAGTCCAATCATACTACAAAAGCATTTGTGCAACTATGTTCATAGCAGCATTGTTTGTAATAGCCAGAACC
>PVIU01014431.1:0-24090 GCA_004026605.1 Ondatra zibethicus
AGTTGTCATCAGTGTTTTTGATCTTGGCCATTCTTACAGGTGTTAGATGGAATCTCAGAGTTGTTTTGATTTGCATTTCTCTGATGACTAAGGATGTTGAACATTTCCTTAAGTGTCTTTCAGCCATTTTAGATTCCTCTGTTGAGAGTTCTCTGTTTAGGTCTGTACTCCATTTTTTTATTGGATTATGTGATTTTTTTTTGTTGTCCAATTTCTTAAGTTCTTTGTATATTTTGGAGATCAGACCTCTGTCTGATGCAGGGTTAGTGAAGATCTTTTCCCATTCTGTAGGCTGTCGTTTTGTCTTGTTGACCCGTGTTCTTTGCTTTCTTTTGTATATATATTAAATGGGTCATTTGATATAAGTGTTGTGGTCTGTATATTTCTCTTTTTAAACTTCTACAACTTGAAGATTGATCATTGCATGTCTTAGGTACAGAAATGGCTTGTTAATAGTCTTACTGTTTTCTATTTTGTTGGCATGTTTTGACTATCCCTCTTGATGAAACTTTAGGGTTGTTTTAGTCTTTTGCTAGTACTAATGCTAGCGAATATCCCAGTAAGTGCAATTTTTTTGGAGATCAGACCTCTGTCTGATGTGGGGTAGGCTGTCGTTTTGTCTTCTTGACTGTGTCCTTTGCTTTACAGAAGCTTTTCAGTTTCATGAGGTCCCATTTATTAATTGTTTCTCTCAGTGCCTGTGCTGCTGGGGTTCTATTTAAGAAGTAGTTCCCTGTGCCAATGCATTCAAGCGTACTTCCCACTTTCTCTTCTATAAGGTTCAGTGTGGCTGGCTTTATGTTGAAGTCTTTGTTCTGTTGGAAGAGGCGAGTGGTCCATGTCCCGCCATCTGGCTAGTTTAACCCCCAAAATAACCACACAGAAACTGCATTAAAATAAATTACTGCCTGGCCCATTAGCTCTAATTTCTTATTGGCTAATTCTTACATCTTAATTCAACCCATTTCTACCAATCTGTGTAACACCACGAGGTCGTGGCTTACTGGGAAAGATTCTAACCAGTGTCAGTTTCAGGCAGGAGCTTCATGGCATCTCTCTGTCTCTGCCTTCTTCCTCCCAGAATTTAGTTCTGTCCTCCCCGCCTATCTAACTTCTGCCCCATCAAAAGGCCAAGGCAGGTTCTTTATTCAACCAATGAAAGCAACACATAGACAGAAGAACCTCCTACACCAATCTGTACTAGGAGGCAAAGCGAGCTGCGTCCTACCGCCCAGCTAGCTTACACGAGCAGGCCACATCCCACCACCTGGCTAGCTTAAGTCCCAAAATAATCACACAGAAATTGTATTAATTAAATTACTGCCTGGCCCATTATATCTAGCCTCTTCTTGGCCAACTCTCACATCTTGATCTAACCCATTTCTATTAATCTGTGTTCATCACGAGGTTGTGGCTTACCGGGAAAGATTCTGCATGTCTGACCTGGAGGCTCCATGGCAGCTGTCTCTGCCTGCCTTCTTTCTCCCAGCATTCAGGTCTCTTTTCCCCGCCTATCTAAGTCCTGCCCTATCAAAAGGCAGTTTCTTTATTCAACCAATGAAAGCAACACATAGACAGAAGAACCTCCTACACCACATTTGGACTTGAGTTTTGTGCATGGTGATAGATATGGGTCTATTTTCATTTTTCTACAGGTTGATATCCAGTTATGCCAGCACCACTTGTTAAATATGCTTTCTTTTTTCCATTTAATATTATTTGCTTCTTTATCAAAGATCAGGTGTTTGAAGATGTGTGAATTGTTATCTGGGTCTTTTTTTTTTTTTTTTTTTTGAGACAGGGTTTCTTTGTGGCTTTGGAGCCTGTCCTGGAACTCACTCTGTAGACCAGGCTGGCCTCAAACTCACAGAGATCTGCCTTCCTCTGCCTCCCGAGTGCTGGGATTAAAGGCTTGTGCCACCACCGCCCGGCTTAAAATATAGGTTTTTTTGTTTTATTTATTTATTTATTTTTTGTTTTTTGAGACAGGGTTTCTCTGTAGCTTTGGAGCCTGTCCTGGAACTAGCTCTTGTAGACCAGGCTGGTCTCGAACTCACAGAGATCTGCCTGCCTCTGCCTCCCAAGTGCTGGGATTAAAGGCATGCGCCACCATTGCCCGGCCGGTATCTGGGTCTTCTATTCAGTTCCATTGGTCCTCCTGTCTGTTCTTTTGCTGGTACCAGGCTATTTTCAGTACTGTAGCTCTGTAGTAGAGTTTGAAGTCAGGGATTGTGATGCCTCCAGAAGTTCTTTTATTGTACAGGATTGCTTTGGCTATCCTGGGTTTTCTGCTTTTTCAAATGAAGAATTTTTTCAAATTCTTTTGAGGTCTTTGAAGAATTTTGCTGGGCATTATTTATTTATTTTTGCCGCATCATGGATTAAATCCAGGGGAAGTGCTGTATCACTAAGCTATACCCAAAGCCCTCCAACGATCAACTTTAAGAAAAATTAAATTAGTTAATTAATTAAAGTATAACAACATAATTTTGCACCTTCCTTTTCTCCTCCCCACCCCTTCCATGTTCTCTCCTTAGTCCCTGTCAAATTCATAGCTTCTTTTTCTTCAATTGCATTTTCACATATACATAAATATATAATTACAACCTGCTGAGCCCATTTGGTGTTGTTTGTATGTTTATGATTTCAGGGCTCATTGCTAGACATTGGATAGCCAATTAGGGGGCTCTTTCCTGTGGAGGACTAATTCTCCCTCTCTTAGTGGTCCTTAGTTGCCTGTCATTCTTCGTTCTTTGTCTAGATGTGGGGTCTTGTGATATTTCCCCTCCCATGTTATTGTGTCTATTGGTGTTACATTGTCATTGTACAGACCTTGCTTAGGCAGGCATATTGTTGATGTATCATGAGGGTGTAGCTTTTCCCTGTCATTTCTAGGAGAAACATTCTCATAGAAGACTTCTGGTTTCTTTGGTATTTACATCATTCTGCCCCATTACATGATGTTTCTGGGCCTCAGAGGCAGGAGTTGTACTCTAGATTGTTTTGTGTTTGTTCATTTTGTTTTGTTGTTTTTATGCAATATGGTTTCTCTATGTAGCCCTGACTATTCTAGAACTTGCTGTGTGGACCAGACTGACCTGAAACAAAAATCCACCTGCTTCTGCCTCCCAAGTGCTGGGATTAAAGGAGTTGTGTTGTAGATGCACCTGGATCAGTTTGCTCTTATGCATTTTGACCAGCAGTGTTTTTTTTTTTTAATAATAGTCTCCATCTTTTGCAAGGAAAAGCTTCTTTGATGAGAGATGACAATTATACTTATCTCTGGTATAAGGGTAAGTATTTAGAATGTAGTTAGGGTTATGCTGGTTTAGTGAAATGTTGGTTGTTGGTTCTCCTCTAAGCTCTTTCACCATCAGCCCCAAGTAGTTGGTTAGATTTCAGTACTTGGCATGATTTTCCTTCTATTGAGCAGGCTTTAAGCCCAATCAGAGAGCAGCTGGCTACTACCAAGGTATGAGTGCCACTCTTGATGTGGAATAATAATTGAAGATGTGTTACATTCATTTATGCTGTGGAATATTTGTTTTATGATGCAAAGATGTGTTGCATTTTTTTTTTTTTGGCTTTTCAAGACAGGGTTTCTCTGTAGCTTTGGAGCCTGTCCTGGAACTAGCTCTTGTAGACCAGGCTGGCCTTGAACTCACAGAGATCTGCCTGCCTCTGCCTCCCGAGTGCTGGGATTAAAGGCGTGCACCACCACTGCATGGCTTGTTTAACTCTTTAAAACTGTGTTACTTTGCCTGTCTAAAACACCTAATTGGTCTAATAAAGAGCTTAATGGCCAATAGCTAGGTAGGAGAGGGATAGGCAGGGCTGACAGGCAGAGAGAATTAACAGAAGAAGGAGAGAAGGGGGAGGAGTGAGAGAAGGAGAGGAGGAGGAGGAGGGCAACAGGGCCCAGCCACCCTGTCACACAACCAGCCAGAGTAAGAAGGAAAGGAAGGAATAGAGGATAGAGAAAGGTAAAAGCCCAGAGGCCAAAGGTAGATGGATAATTTAAGTTTAGAAAAGCTGGCTAGAAATAAGCCAAGCTAAGGCAGGGCATTTATAAGCAAGACTATTTGGGAGCTGGGTGGTGGGCCCCCAGAGAGTAAAACAAAATGAAACAAGCCAACTGCATACACCTTTTCGGGAAATCTTGCTATTCTGGTGCTTGTGGATCACAGACATCACAGCCAGGCAGTGCTCTTGGTTGTTTCCCTCCCAGGTTCCACAGTGCCTTCGGGTGCTATGAAAGCTAGTCCTCACGGAGGGGGCTTTCAGGTCAGACATAGCCTGAGTTCTGTGCCTGAGGGGCACGATGTCTACTAACTTCAACCTCTGGGAGGCAAGTAAGGGCAATCGCAATATCCTATATTGTTTTAAGAGTCTCTTGGAGTCCCCAGACCAACCTTAAAAAAGGTTGCTCACGCCTGGTACTAGCTAGGGTTTCTCTTAGATACTCTATGGCTCTTGTAGGGAGCATTATTAGCCCAAGTGGCATAACTTTACCTAAAAATATGTGTGTGTGTTTGTGTGTGTATGTGTGAATGCACACACACACAGGTGTATTATAAATAATTCCAAGGAAGTAAAATTCTATGACTCCCTATGGCCTTTTCAAACATCCTTAGTGTTATTTTTCTCCTCCTCTCTCCCCTCCTATACGGATGTACCTTCCCCTTCCCAAGTAAGGCTTCCCCAATTTTTCCATTTCCTCCTTCATATTACTTATATTCTTCAATCCCCTCTCTAGTGCTCCTCCACCTCCATAGACCCATTTTACTTTCCTTGTTTGGGCAGTTACTCCAGGTTATATACTCACATCTGAAGATATGGAGCTAGGACTTGTGGTGGTTTGAAAGAAAATATCCCCCAAAATGAATGTCAATATCAGGAGATGTGGCCTTGTTGAAGTAGGTATGACCTTGTTGGAGGAAGTGTGCCATTATGGGGGCGGACTTTGAGGTCTCTCTTGCTCAAGCTTCACTCAGTGTGACACAGTCCACTTCCTGTTGCCTTCTGATCAAGATGTAGCTATTATGTCTGCCTGCATGCTGCCATGCTCCCTGCCATGATGATAATGGACTGAACCTCTGAAACTGTAAGGAGCCACCTCAATTAAATACTTTCTTTTGCTGTGATCATGGTGTCTCTCCACAGCAAAAGAAACCCTAATTAAGACAGAACTACAGATGACAGAATACTTAGAATTTGTCTTTCTGGGTCTGGTTTACCTCATTCAACATAATCTTTTCCAGGTTTACTTGAACAATTTCCCATTTACTTGCAAATATCGATTATTTCATCTTTCCAAATTAACCTTTTAATTTCTTAAGGTTTATTTATTATGCAGTGTTCTGTCTGCATGTTTACCTGCACCCCAGAAGATGGCATCAGATCTTATTATATAGACAAATGTGGTTGCTGGGAATTGAACTCAGTACCTCTAGGAAGAGCAGTCAATGCTCTTAAACCTCTGAGCCACCATTTCTCCAGCCCCTAACCTTTTTATTTTTATTTTTAAAAAATAAATTATGGGTCTGGGGAAATAGCACTGCTGGTAAATTACTTGCCATGAAAATGAAAAGGCCTGAGTTTGTATTCCTAGCACCCACATAAAAGCCAGGAATGGAGATGTGGTCCATGCTTGTAATCCCAGTGCTGGGGGGTGGGTGGTGATAGGATCCTGGGGTCTTGCTCACCAGCTACTATGGCAGAATTAGTGAGCTTCAGGTTCAGTGAGAGACCCTATTTCAAAAAATGAGGTAGAGAGTAACTGATGAAGGCACCCAAAGTTGACCTCTGACCTCCACCCACAAAGCAGTTGTGGGCTAATGATGGTGGTGGCCTAGCCTGTAATTCCAGCACATGGGACGCCGAGGTAAGGGGAGCCTAGGCTCCATAGCAAGATCCCCTCTAAAAAAAACTTTTGTAGACAATTATTTGAACGAAACATTGTAATAATTTTAGCTTTGATTTTCCAAATAATCCTAGTATTGCTTTATTTCCTTTATACCCTCAAATTACAATGGAGGAGTTTTATAGGGAGGAATGATTCCCATCTTCTTGTATGAACTCATATTCCTTTCATAAACCTTGGTGACCCACATAAAAGTTAGTCATAAGTCATCTGTATTCAGGGCTCTTGTGTGAAGTCCTATGTTGCTTAACTTGCCAGGCCTGTAATCTGAAGTGTGAGATGGGGAGTTGCCGACAGTTCCCAGCAGTAGGATCTTTAGCAACTAAGGTGTGGCATCACCCAGGATGTGGATAAAGGACATTCCTTTTGTCATATATGTTCTGTTCTGTATCTTCTATTGCATGGCAAGGTCTGTAATATAGACATTCTAATCCTTAAATAAAGGGGAAAAAAAAACGAAGGAAAGGCAAATTCTGTTACCCCAAACTCAAAGTCCTGCACAGCTCCTGAAAATTCCTGGAGAGAGAATCAGTTGGATTTCCCTTCCACACTGCCAAGTTGTGCAGGCTCAGAGAAGGTTCCCCCACAAGAGCCCAGGAGCTTACAAACCAGAATTACCAAGGCACACAGCTATGGCTATGTGGCGGCCTCTCATAAGATGTTCAATGCGGAACCTGCATTCATAGGCATCCCATAATGAAATAGAAGAGTTTCAAGACTATGAGCACTGGAGGGCACACTGAGGGGCATGATGAAGAGCTCCTGACCTCTGTTGTTGGTTACAAAATATTAGGTAGTTAAATTTAGGCCTCTGGGTTCTTTTTGTTGGTTCCTCCCAGCCGACTAGAATATGCCAAGGTTGGGGTATGACTTTTATTTATTCATGAATTAGTGAGTCAATTAATTTTTTTTTTTTTTTTTTTTGGTTTTTTGAGACAGGGTTTCTCTGTAGCTTTGGAGCCTGTCCTGGAACTAGCTCTTGTAGACCAGGCTGGCCTCAAACTCACAGAGATCTGCCTGCCTCTGCTTCCCAAATGCTGGGATTAAAGGTGTGTACCACCACCGCCTGGCTGAGTTAATTCTTATCTAATGAATTAACTGATTAATTTAATCATCTGTTCATTCAACAAATATTTATCAAGTACTTATATCTGGCACTGTATTAGTTCCTAAGTATAGAAACACAGGGGCTTAGTGGTAGACCAGTTGGCTTAGTAGAGGTTAGAGGTTGGAGAACTTGGGAAGGCAGGTTGGAAAAGTCCCTGATTGAGTTAGGGCAGTCCTGGTGAGGACTCAGAGCTGTTGGTGAGGAAGAATTGTCTGTATTCTGTCAATCATGAGTTAAATAAACGCCGATTGGCCAGGCAGGAAGTATAGGCGGGAAAATCAGACAGGAAGTAGAGGTGGGGCAATGAGAACAGGAGAATTCTGGGAAGAAGGAAGCCCATTCCTCCCAGTCCTTCCCAGACCACTGAAGAAGCAGGATGTGACCTGCCCTGCTGAAAAAGGTACTGAGCCATGTGGCTAACATAGATAAGGATAATGGGTCAATATAAGCTACAAGAGCTAGTAAGAAGCCTGAGCTAATGGGCCAATCAGTTTATAATCTTCTGGAGACCTCTGTGATTTTCTTTGGGGCTAAATGGCTGTGGGAACTGGGCAGGACAGAATCCCCAACAAGCAGGCCCTCATGTTACAAGCTGTAATGGGAATAACTGGTCATGACTAGTGATCAAAATGTTGGTAGAAACATGGCATAAAGGTAATTTTAATGAAAGAAGATATTGGAAACTGGGATTAAGGTTATCTCTCCTCTGACTAAGTAGCAAAGGAAAGAGTTTTAAATTTAAAAGATATGAGTTAAATTATATGACAGAAGACATTTCTTTTTTTTTGAAATTTAAACAAAATTCACATTTTATTTAGATTGAAATAAACTGTACAAAATTGATTTTATTCACAAAAAATAACAGTAATATTTTCAGTATTATTTTTTAGATAAACCACAAAACTTTTATTTTTGTAGGTTTTGCTTATAAATCAAGACACGGCAGTAGACATAATCACGTAAGAGAAGAAAACAGACAAGTTGGTTGCCTGTATGGGTGGCCTTTGCCTGTCTTCACCGTGAAGCAGAAGTGAATTTACCTGTGAAAAGGGCTATGGAAATGTGGGCTCAACAAAGGAATGTAAACAGCCACAACCAAATGGGTTGACCGTGCCTGGCTCTGTCGTTCACTTGTTCCTCTGAGGTCCTTCCGTCCTTAACAAACTATGCTGAAACCTGCTTGCTGAGCTCATAGACTTCTTTTGTAACTCCTGTGATTGATCATCATACAGTTGGATTCTGTTGCTTTTTCTCTTTTCTTTTCTTTTTTTCTTTTCTTTTCTTTTCTGCTCTTGCAGCCCTGAGGCATGCACTTGCACATGCTTGGCAAGTGCTCCACTGAGCTATACCCCAGCCCTTGTTCTTTTTTGAGACAGATTCACTATGTAGCCCAGACTGGCCTAAAACTTGTGATCCTCATGCCTCTGCCTGACAGAAGACATTTCTAATGTAACCTCTGTGTTTTATTTACTTATTTTTTTTGAGATGATACTATTCCATTATGTAGCATAGGCAGGCTTCTTTGTGATTTTATTTACCATTTGTGTGTTTGTGTGTATGTACACACATGTGCGAAAGTCATGGTACAAATATAGAAATCAGTAGATAACTTTTGGGTGTTAGCCATCACACTTGCAACAAGCATTCCTACCATTGAGCCATCTTGCTGGCTCTTGGCTAGCTTCAAACTCACATATTCCTGCTTTTGCCCCCAATCATGTCTAGTTCTATGGTTTCTCTCTTTCTTTGTGTTTTGTGTGTGGGTGTTGGGCTTGCATATTTGTCTGTGTACCACATGTGTGCCTGGTGTTCAGGGAGGCCAAGGGTGTTGTTGGATCCTCTGTAACTGGGGTCACAGATGGTTGTGAGCCACCATGTCTCTACGGGAATCTCTGAAATCAGGGTTCTCTGAAAGAGATGCCAGTGCTCTTAACCACTGAGCCATCTCTCTACTCTAGCTTTCTTTCTTTTAACTCCACACAATACAGTGAGAGAAAAATGATGTAACAGTGGAAATTATGATGAAAAAGGAGCCAGAATTCTGAGATTTGAAGGATTTTTCAGCTGGTACGAATTAAAGAGGTTGTGTTTTTGAGGAGAGATGTGTTCTTACATGCACAAGGAGTAGGGAGATCATAAGGGATGTGGCTAGAAGCAAGCCAGCTGTCATTCTTCAGCACTCCAAAGGCATTTCAGAACGTTTCCTTGTTCTTTTCTTCTTTTTTCTGGGGTTTCTCTGTGAAACAGTCCTGGCTGTCCTGGAACTCACTTTGTAGACCAGACTGGCCTTGAACTCACAGATTCCTCCTGCCTCTGCACCCTGTGTGCTGAGATTAAAGGTGTGCGCCATCATCGCCTGGCTTGTTATTTTCTAGAGACAAGGTCTTGTGATGTTGTCCAGGCTGGTTCCAAGCTCCTGGGTTTAAGTACCCCCTCCCTGCACATGCCCCACCTAAGCCTTCCAAGTAGGTGGGATTTCAGGCATACTCCATGAATCCCTGGCTCATTGCTGGGATCTCAAAGCTGCCTCCCTTAAGCTCAAAGTTTGAGGGAGGCTGAGTGATTTGGAGGGACTAGACAGGACTCTGTCCATGAACTTGTTGCCCCAGATCTTGGAATTCTGCCCTTAATTCCAGCACACTATTCTTTGGGTGACTTTGCCATGGTTTAGGCTCAAATGTGCTAGGTGTGGTTGGGTGGCAGCTCTGAAGAGCTGGGCAGTAAGTGTTAGCAGTTGCTGTGATAATTCTGCTGGTGCACAGAGCTCATAAATTTGATGCAAAGTTGCCTACATCTAGCTGTGAAATGCTGTATCAGGTAGCCCACAGCAATGCTTACTGTAGCATTCTGGATTGGACGGGGCTGTTCCCATGACTGGGAACCATTGGTGTCGAATGCTAGCCTGCAACTGCTGCAGGCACAATTCTCTGATACGATGTGCCGGAGACTCCAACCTATAGCAGCTACTGTGTGGCTGAGCGAGCCACACACCACCTCGGGGAGCCAACTTCCTACACTGTACAGGGTGTGTGGGACAAAGCAGATTTCCAGCTTTGGTTTCATATTGTTTACTCTGTTCCCTTTTCGGCCACTTGGGAGCTGCTACTTTCTTTCTGACTTCGACTTGCTACGAAGGAGATGTGGGTCCTATGCCTGTCACACAACAGTGGATTTCAGAAAGCAGGAACAAGCTCTCAGTTGGAAGGAGAATTTACTTCAGGATGAACCTTGCTTTGAGTCTCACTCCTTCATTACTTAGTGCTTATTTATTATTCCCCATCTGAGTTAGATGAGACTTTGGACTTAAGGATTGGTGTTATAAAGAGTTGAGAGTTCACAGTTATTGGAAGGGTGTATTTCACATGGGAGAAAGACATGAAGGGACAGAATGTAGGCTCTGAAAGTATCCATTCGATTTTACACATTTATCCTAAAAACATGCAGCAGTTTTAACCAAGAAACCACACTCCCCTTTTAACAAGTGAACTTTACAGTGTTTGTCTCCGCTGGAATGAAAAATGTTTCTTTCCTGTGAAGGAACTTAGCTACCTACCACCCCTAGCTCGCTGTTCTGGGTTTCCCAGCAACCCAATTAGGCAGCTGGGGGAGAAAGTGGTAGTCAGTCCCACTCAGTACCCTCCTCCCTAGACCTGTGGCTTCCACCCGGCTTGAGAAAGCTTTCGAGGAAAGAGGCTGTCCTTTGACAGGAAGCACGAGGTTTTCTGGCCCTGAACATGATAAACTGGGCAAATATGCCTTAATTTAGAATTCAGAATTAGGACCCCTGGTCTCAGTCATCTTCTCTAATAAGCAGCACCCCTCCATGACTTCTGCATCAGCTCCTGCCTCCAGGTCCCTGCCCTGTTTGAGTTCCTGTCTGACTTTCCTTCATGATAGACTGTGACAGGAACATGCAAGCCAAAGAAAATCCTTTCCTCCCCAAGTTGCTTTGGTCATGGTGTTTCATTACAGCCACAGTAACCCTAAGACATACATGAGCCTTGGTATTCACTCTGGATTTAAACTTTGTATATAAATCTCCTTATTCATTGAATAATTTCCCAATGATCTTTTACTACTTTTGCTAGGCAGGTGCTCTACAACTGAGGTACATTTCAGCCCCTTTAACATATTTTATTATAGGATGACTATTTTCTTAAGGAAGTCCATACTATACAGCTTTGTAAGTCCATACATACAGCTTTATCTTTTCCTGTGTCTTGAGCTGAGAGTTCCAACTTTCTCAATCTGTGTGGATGAGGCTGGCCTTCAAAGGGGATCTTCCTGTCTCGGCCTCCCGAGGGCTGGGATTTCAGGTGAGCACTCAGTTCTGGTTTTTGCTTTCTTATTCTTGTTTTTCTTTTCTTTTCTTTTTTTGTTTTTCGAGACAGGGTTTCTCTATAGCTTTGGAGCCTGTCCTGGAACTAGCTCTTGTAGACCAGGCTGGTCTCGAACTCACAGACATCGCCTGCCTCTGCCTCCCAAGTGCTGGGATTAAAAGCGTGCGCCACCACCGCCCGGCTGAGTATAGCTTTCAAACCACCATAAAGTTGAAGAATAAGTTGACCCATTAGAAGTTGGAATATATACATATCTGAACTACCAGAGTGCCATGTTCTGAGAAGCCTGGGTCTGGAACTTTGACTTGGGGTGGCAAGAAAATGAAGAAAGGATGGACACATAGACACATGTGCATAAAAGCTGGGGTCAAGGGCTGGGGTGTGCATATGCTGATTGAGTGGTTTACTACCAAAAAAGCCTGGAACCTCAGTGTGTGTCATGTACAACGCAAGGAGAGCAGGTTTCTGTAGGTGAGCAGTCTCAGGGTGGAAAATCCGGGAGGAGGAATCTGCAGTTGCTAGTATTTGTACACATTGGCCACTTGCTCACACTCGGACCTGGGGGAAGGCTTTGTCGTCCCTCTGAACCTCACCCGGAGGGCTGGCCGTTCCTATTGGACTGATGTACTCAAGTCGTTGACATGGTTGTGCCCATGTCAACAATACACATTCACTCAGGACTTCATTCAGTCGGGTTTCCTCCATTCCCTACAGTGGAGAGCACACATGTGCATGTGTATGTGTGTGTTTGTATATTTGTGTGTATGTGCATGTATGGATATGTGTGTGTATATGTGTGTATGTATGTGTATACACTAGGGATCAAAATGTTCAATGAGACAATCTTTATTTTATTTACCTTTTCTTTTCACAATCCATTTTTTTAAAAAATTTCTTTTATGTATATGTATCTGAGTGTGGATGATGACAGAGGTCAGAAGAGGGTATCAGATGTCCTGGAACTGGAGTTACAGTGGTTATAAGCCACTTCACATGAGTGCTAGGAACCAAATTCTGGCCCTTTGGAAAATTGTGAAGCACTCCTAACCACTGAGCTCTAGTTTTACAATCTTCAAATTCATGTTCTACTTGTAAGTCTGTGACTATTGGCTCTGTAGTGTTGCAGCAGTTTTCCAAAGCATAGACTCTAACCCCAGGGAAGAGCTCAACAGCTGTCTGTTGTGCTTTACTGCGCACTCTTATCTTACTGAAATGTAGTGAGAGTGTTTATTTCCAGAGCTGTCAGTTCCTGTCCAGGAACAGAAGCAGAGGAGAAAACGTTTGTGCAGAAGCCGTGACACTGCCCATCCAGCCTCTAAACAAATCAACCCCTCTTCCCGATGAGTCACTGTAGCATCTGCTGTGTTCCCACCAACACCAAAACAAGGTACTAGCCCAAGTTATGGCCTGGGCATGGGTGTGTGAGTACTCAGTACTCACGTGACTCACGGTGCCTGTGGTCTGAGCACCACCACTGTAGGTACTGTCTCTCTCTGACAGGTCTCCATTGCTCACACTCATGCCTCACTATCCAATCAGACATTATTTACAAGACATAAATGTAGGCATGCCAGTAACGCCAGCACTACTGGTATTTTAGGGTTGTCTTTAGCTACTTAACAAATTCTAGGTTAGCCCGAGTTCCATAAGAGCCTGTTTCTAAAAATAAATAAGCAAGCAAACAAGTAAACACATGAAAAAAACCCCATACACTCAAAGATAAACTTGTTGTTATTGGAGTTTTGGGGCAGAAATCCTAGCTCCAGAAGTTGTAAGAGGCTGGAATCTGCCACTCACCCCAACATGTCAATCAAGGTGATAAACAGTGGTACAGAACAGAGACGGGAAAGCTACTAGATGTGACCACACTAGGTAGATTAGGTAGAGCACCCAAACCTGTCTCCAAGGGGTTAACAAGAACTTTGAGACTTTAAGAGAAGAACTGAAGGAAGGTGGTGGGAGACCATGGCTGCGCTTGTGCACTGGTCCGTCTTAGTCCTGGTTCTGCAAGAGGTTCTGGTGAAGTTGGTACTGCGGTCACCACTTAATTTATTGGGGCTCTAGGTGTAGTTCAGCAGTAGCTCATATGCTTAGATTAGTGTGAAATTGGGGGACTTAGTCCCCAGCACCAAACACTATCAACAAAGCAAAACAACAGAAAACTTTTTTCCCCCTCAGGGGATAGGAGTTTGAGACAGAGTTTCTCTGTGTAGCTATGATTGTCCTGAAACTCACCAGTCTGGCCTCAAATTCACAGAGATCTGCTTGCCTCTGATTCTGATGTCCTGAGATTAAAGGTGTGCATCACTATCACCTGGCTTTTTTTTTTTCCTAAAGAGCTTTATAACTAAAACATACTTATCATTATTTGCGTCTTCAGCGAAGCATAATCTTTTCTCTGTAGAGGGTCTTGCTTCAGTGTCCATGGTTGCTGACTGATAAGGGTAGCAGATGCCTAAGGTTTGAATGGCTAAGGAAATTTCTTAAAATAAAACCAAGCATCGCAGCCGGGCGGTGGTGGTGCACGCCTTTAATCCCAGCACTCGGGAGGCAGAGGCAGGCACATATCTATGAGTTCGAGGCCAGCCTGGTCTACAAGAGCTAGTACCAGGACAGGCTCTAAAACTACAGTGAAACCCTGTCTTGAAAAACCAAATAAATAAATAAAACAAAAAACCAAAAAACAAGCATTGGGATGGACTCAGTGGTAGAGCACTTGCATAGCACAAGGAAGATCCTGGATTTGCTCCCCAACTATGCGAACTAAACTAACAAATGAACCACAGGATATCTGCCTCATCTAGGGTGGTGAGATGGCTCAGTACTTAAGAAAATGTATCGCAAGCTGGGTGGTAGCACATGCCTTTAATCCCAGCACTTGGGAGTCAGAGGCAGGCAGATCTCTGTGAGTTCGAGTCCAGCCTGGTCTACAAGAGCTAGTTCCAGGACATTTCCAGAATATACAATATCTTATTCTGGCCTTTGAAGGTAATTGCACTCACATGCACATGTTATATAGACACACAGTCACACACATAATCAAAAAGTAAAAAAAGAAAAAGAAAACATTGCTACATCTATTGACTTTTCCTTTTATGAAAGATTTCCCTTTAGGACATGATGCTGTTGGTAGTGTTTTATTAGTAGTAGAGGGTCTTTCAAAATTGGAATCCAGGTGAGTTACACCCAGAGTCCCAGGATTCAGGAGCTGGAGGTGGAAGACTGCCATAGAAAATTGAAATGTGTTGTCTCAAACCCTGCCACTGTTTCAACTACGTTTATGTATTTGAAATCCTTTGTTGTTATTTCAACAATATCTATTGACTCTTTACTATAAATAAATAGATTTCAATAAATGACTTTCTTTGCTTACTCACTAGCCCCAACTTCAGGTTCCTTTTATAATTCTCTTGCTTTTCTACCACACCTAAGGTGAAGGTCTGAGTTCTTTGAAGCCATCTCTGAGGGCTAGGATCAGCTCACTCTAAACTGTTAATGCTGATATTCTGCCCCTTCCTTTGAGTCACAGATGCTCTTTGTGACATCTGGAATGATGACTAATGGTCAGGTTTTAACTTACTGTTCCCAGACCCATCAGAGAAACCACTGCGGTAACTACAGCATTAAGAAATTGATTTTTAAATAATAAGACTTAAACATTGAAATTATTCCTTAATCCACTGACTCCAGAATGGCTATTATGTTAGTCATGAAAACAACATTAATCTTGTCATATACATCCATCAGAGGTCTTGGGTAACTAGGTATATTGTCAACAAATGGTGAGATTTTGAAATGAATCTTTTTTTTTTCCTGAGCAGTGGGCTTAAGATATTGAGTGAACTGCATTTGGGGAAAAAGATGTGGTGTCACGCAGGCTTTGCTGTTCCATTTAGCAAGCACAGGCAAAGATGATTTTGTATAATTTGTAAAGGCTTTAGAATCTCCGGAATAACAGATAAGCACTGGTTTCAACTGAAGGCAACCATGTGAGTTGGGCGTGGTGGTGATGCACACCTGCAGTTGCAGCTCTTGGGAGGCCAGGTGCTTCAGGGACTTGTCTCAAGGTGACAGCACCGCTGACGAGAGGAGAGGGCTGTTCTGGCTCACAGTTCAAAGGCTCGTCCATTACGATGGGGAAGCGATGGCAGCATTGTATCTGGTCTCATTGTATCTGGTGTCAGGAAGTAGGCATGGATGAAAGCTGGTACTCAGGTTTATTTCTCTCTTTCTTCGCTTTTTGTTTTTTGGTTTTTTAAGACAGGGTTTCTCTGTGTAACAGTCCTGGTTGTTTGGGAACTTACTCTGTAGACCAGGTTGGTCTTGAACTCAAAGAGATCCACGTGCCTCTGCTTCCTGAGTGCTGGGATTAAAGATGTGTGCCACCATGCCTGGTTGCTATTTCTCCTTTTTATTCAGTCCTGGACCCTAGTCCTTGGAGTGGCACCACCCACAGTTAAGTTAGCCTTTCTACCTCAACTAACTTAATATAAACAATTTCATGGGTGTACCCTGAGGGTAACCTAGCCTAGGAAATCCCTCACAGATGTGATCAGGGACTAACCTAATCTCTGTAACTCCTCACAGGTATTCCCAGAGGCTTGTGTCCCAGACCATCTGAGGTAGACATAGTAACTGTCACAACTGAGCCAGGACATTGGGAAATCAAGACTATCTTTGGCTGCATAGTGAGCTCTTTTCTCAAGCAAAACACAGTAAAACAAAACATCTTACATAAAGTCATCAGTTGTACTAGCTTCTAGCAAGGAAGGCAGCTTGGCATGAGGCCAGACATTGATCTCTCTCCTCTGTATGAAAGTTCTTGATGACAACTTCCTCCAGGTATGATTGTTTCGTCTATGGTGAAGAAAAATCTATTGTTTGTCGTAGTCACCTTTATCAAAGCCTCAGCTCGGGCTGGAGAGGTAGCTCAGTCATTAAGAGTGAGCATTTGGAGCTGGAAAGATGGCTCAGTGGTTAAGAGCACTAGCTGTTCTTCCAGAGGGCTTGTGTTCAATTCCCACAACCATCTGTAACAGGATCAGATTCCTTCTTCTGGTGTGAATGAAGACAAAGCACTCATATGTAAAATAAAAAGAACAAATAAATCTTTAAAAAAGGGAGTGAGCACCTGTTGCTCTTCCATGGGACCCAAGTTCAGCTACCTGCTCTCACACTGGGTGGCTGTGTGCTCAGTTGATAATTCTCTTGAGATACACTGTGATTCCTTTGTGAAACATTGCTTGAAGTCTCCTCCTGTCTTCATTCCACTGCATGATAGACTCTGCTGACTTTGTCTCATCTAACCGCCCTACCCACCCAAGAAAAGACTATATAAGGTGCTGTACTTCTTAATAAGCTTGCTTGGCATAAGACCTAGTTCATGCAAGACTTCGCAAACCCAGCATTCCTGTCTTCTTTATTTTTTCATCTCCTGGCTACCTTCACTTAGGACCTTGTCACCAAAGAACAACCTGCTGGTCCAAGTCAAGACAGACAGGATAAAAATCAGAACCTGAGGTTCACTCATACACAATGGTGTGATGGCAACCAGTCATGATCATGAGACATTTCTAACTGTAATGTTCTTAGTCCACAAGATTATTAGAGGAATAAAAAGACACTGTAAAATTGTGTCCCCTAGTAGCGCAGGTGTGCAATAAATGTTACTTTCTTTTCTTTCCCTTTCTTGTGCCCTGGGTTGGGGTATGGCTCAGTAGTAGAGCATTTGCCTAGCATGTTCAAGGCCTTGGGTTCAATCCCTAACAGTGTAAAAATAAATACAAAAATAAACATAAAAAATTTCTTTTTTATGCCTTACTTAGAATAAATAAAATGATTTTCTACTCTCATCAAGTATGTTGATGATAATATGTTATATATCCATGAGAATATAAAATATTAAAATAATTAGCACTTGCTTATTATTAGCACACGAGGCACAAATTATAAGGTTTCCACAAAGGACCAAATACAGGTTACAAGAAACACATTTAAAAAATTAGACGTTCAAATTGTGGAAAACTGAGTAGGACAAGATGCCTGCCATCATCCAGAGATGAAGGTAGTTAGCTCCCTTATACAAATAAACAGTTACGAGAATGAGTTTAAAATGAAACACCGAGCTTCATAATTACCATACTCAGTTACATAAGGAAGTTATCTAAGGACCATTTCCACCTATTCAGTTAAAAAAGAATGTATCACATAGGTCATTGACCCAAGAACATCAAGCAACTTAATGGAATGTATTTTAGCAGTGCAATTGGAGAATAATTGCTAATATATCAAGACATGACTTTTAAAAGTTTTTTATAGCAGGAAACTAAATATAGGTGAGATACAGGTTGAATTTTTTTCTTTTGTGCAACTAAAAACCAGCAGAGGCTAAACTAGAATTACTGAAGAAGCTCCCTAGGAATGTATTAACTATACTTCTTAGAAATCTTAACTTACACAATCAGAGAACAGGTTATCTGTCTGCTACGGACATGACAGAACTCCATCCAGAAGCGTTCTAGCCTATATAGGAAGCAGGTAGACAACCAAAAGAAACTTGTGCTTAGAGGATGTAGCTCAGTGGTAGAGTAGTTACCCAGTGTGTGCAGGGTCCTGGGTTCTAAGCCCCTACTGCAAATAAAAAGTATTTTGTATCTACTAATATGGACCATGTCTTCATTATCTTAAATAATATCAGCCTGCTCAACAGGACTTATTCCCAGTAAGATACACAAAGGCACACTAAACAAAAATATATTGAAATCAAAAAATCTTATGCTTTATGATTTTAAAGAAGAATATTAAGCAAGGAGAATCTCCATGAGTTCAAGGCCAGTCTGGTCTACATAGTGAATTCCATGCCACAAAGGCTACATAGAGAGACCCTGTTTCAAAACAAACAAACAAAAATACCCAAAAAAACCCAAAAACCAAAAAACTGCCAACTGAACAAGAAATAATAAAATAAATAACAAATAAATAAATAGAAGTATTAGCACAGACATGCCTATAAACTTTCTAAGAGTTTAAAACAGAAATAAATAATTGGAAATATTTGAGAGATGTCATAAATGAAAATATTTTGGCACTCATCCATAATGCAGTATTTAATGACATTGTTGTTTATATGCCTCTAAAGAGTATCTTTAAGTCCACTATATAAATTAAAGTCTTTCTCTA
Organism: Ondatra zibethicus; assembly: GCA_004026605.1. Classification (NCBI taxonomy): domain Eukaryota; kingdom Metazoa; phylum Chordata; class Mammalia; order Rodentia; family Cricetidae; genus Ondatra; species Ondatra zibethicus. The sequence goes on from PVIU01014431.1 coordinate 18,551, forward strand.
GCAAAATAATCTAGATCTACAATGTTCACATAAAGGCACACCGAAGAGTGTACACTTATTTATTTAATCAGTATTCAAACTACTAATAATATTTTTGTTATAAAAGAATAGTCATATCAAAGGTTAGAACCTGTGTTATGATGCATGGTCTCCTGAATATGCCTAAAGCCTTTTCTGGGAGTCTGTACATTAGAACCTGGGTAGCAATTTCCTCCTGGTTCAACAGGTTCATTAAGATTCAGGATGTGAACAGCTCACAGGTCTCAGGAAATCCCTGAACTTATCAGATTCATAAGGCCCCTTCCTCCCCAAGCTTATGTAAGCAGCAACAACTGCTGGAGAGATAAGACACCCAGATCTGTTGAACTGCTTGCATATTCAGACAGCTTCAGGGTTGGAGCTTTTGTGAGTCAGCACCCAGGCTGGGGTTAATCTTTTGGAGATGCAGCTGCCTTTGAGTCACCCATGTTCCTGTAAGTAACCTCAATAAACTTTTTAACATGCTGAATTGGACTTTGGTAGGCTTGTCGTCACATCAGTGCCTTATCTGGGGTGAGGAGAAGTTGGTTCATGTCTCTGCAGGAAAAGCTGCTCAGCTCCGTAAGAAGTTCAGGACTAGCCTGGTTTAAGATAGATACTGATTCAGAAAACAAACGGAAAAAAATGAAAGCCCAAACTCAGAACATTTCCCTGACATACATACGACAGTTGTAGAAGAAATCTTACTTCTCTGTTTAAAGTTGACTTCTACATGGCTTATAAATTGTGATGAGCAAGCATGTAAGAATGAAGAGGCCGCCCCGAGTCTGCTTTCCTCTTCCGTTCACACACGCAGTGAGCCCGACTTGAAAGATTGACAGCTCATTTCCCCTCAGGACTGGTCCGCTGGAGGCTGGGCAGGCATGCCTTCCCCTTTCACCTGAGCCAAGCTTCTGTCATCGTGTGTTCTCCGCCTGGGCCGACTGAGCACAGCGCTTTCATTTTTAGAGCGGACCTATCACATTCTGTGCAGGCGTGCGATCATGACTTGTTACCCGTGGGGTCATTATCTCAGAGCGCTGTGTTTGTTTAAACCACATAGTGGGGCAGCAAACCAGCAGCAGGGAACAGTTCCTGCTAATTTGGAGCTAAAAAGTTCAGAACTGGGGAGTAGACTCGTGGAGTGCCAAGACAACCAGCAAGGCAGACTTGGGAGCCTTTTCTCTGTTTTCCTGGGAACACTAAGTCATAGACAATAACGTTCCTATGTAGGCGTGCCGCTGTCATTTTGAAGAGATTTAACAAACAATTCCTCCAGTCCTCTGAAGTAACCAAAACCTCGGTACAGGGACTGTTATTGTTCTGAAGTCATTGTGTTTATTGTATATTTGAGGGGAAAAAGGGTCTTTTGATCTGTCTACAAAATAAAATAATTTTGAAAGATCTATATTTATTGAGGCAACTTTTTTTCTGTGTAGCCCTGACTGTCCTGGAGCTAGCTCTGTAAATCAGGCTGGCCTCAAACTCAGAGAGCTGCCTGCCTCTGTCTACCAAGTGCTGAGATTAAAGGTGTGTGCCACCATGCCCACCTTATTTTTTATTTTTAATGATGTGTATTTCTGTGTGTCTGTGTATGGGTATGTGCAGGTGGGTGTATATGGTTCTCCTTCTTCCTCGGGATCATGAGCTGCTGGTCCTCCACAGGGAGAGAGCAGAAGTAGGGAACAGGGTTTGGACGGCGGTGGATATGATAGAGGTAGCCTTCTGGGAGATGACTTCAGTGAGACAATGCAACTTTATTCCAGGGTATAGGAAATATATAGGTTTGGGGACAGTAGCTGGGGAATCGCCTAATTTGCAGTAAACAGCACACTCCTATCATAAGGCTTTGCATGTGATAGTGCGGTCCTATAGCAAAGCTCCTAGCACAAGTCTTAGTTACCACGGCTGCAGCAGGATGAAAGCTTCTAGCAGGAAACTATGCCAAGAGTCACGCTAAAGATAAATTAGGCGTCGAGCTTTCGAGACAGCTTTACATAAGGTCAATACCCTGGACCTAGAGGGATTCTCCAGATAAGGGCAGGGAGAGAGCTGGAAGTCACTGGGGAAGGAGTCCCTTACGTCGTCAACCTTGGAGAAAGCTATCTGGCCGTGATAGACAGCAACCTCTGACCAGCATGGCCTCCCAACAGGTGTAGGTATCTGCAGAGGCCAGAAGACAGTGTTGGATGCCTGGACCTGGAGTAATAGGTGGTTATGAGGGACCTGATGTGGGTGCCTAGAACCAAACTTGGGTCCTCTGCAAGAGCAGTGTGTGTTCTTATTCCAGCCACCGTTGCTACAAGTGGCCAATGTTAAAGGACCTAATCACCTGAAATTTATCTCAACACATTTCTTCACAAACCCTGGGAGAGAATCTCTACTAATTAAGACAGAAAAATATGCTACACTTAAAGACCTCAGCCTCCAATACAAGGAAACAAACCTTAAGCCAAAATTGTGTGCTCCCCTCTAGAGTCCCTTGCTGATTTTGACACTGCAAGGGGAAAGGTCTGTTGAACTCAAAGGGTGGGGTCTCATGAGTTTAACATGTCAGTGAAGTGCTAAATAGGATATAAGGCCATAATATAGCAAGCTATTTCTATTGTCCTACTCTACCTTGGGGTTCCTGTATCCTAGGAATTTATAAGTTCAGGGGAGACTCTAGCTGGGATATAAGATGTGGCTAAACCCCTCCTCCCCCCACTGGAGCAGTCTCTTCGATCTGACATTGAGATGAGCATGTGACTTTTGTCTGGATGTGTATGTGCTGATTTGACTTCCACTGATTCATGTATGTTGAACCATCCTTGTGTCACTGAAATAAAATCATCATGATCATGTGTGTGAACTTGTCAGTGTACTGTTGAATTCAATTTGCAAGTATTTTATTGAGAATTTTTTGTCTATGTTCTTCAGAGAAACTGTTCTATGGTTTTGCTGTTGTTATGCTTTAGATTTATTTTATTTTATGTATATGAGTGTTTTGCCTGGATGTATGTGTACCATGTATGTCTGCCTTCTGAGAGGGCACTGGGCCCCTGTAGTTGTAAGCCGCAACTGGGAACCGAACCTTGGTCCTCTTTGAGAGCAACTAGAGCTCTTAACCACTGAGCCATCACTCTATCCCTGATCTACAGTTTTCTTTTTTCTCTTACATCCCTATCTGGCATTGTTGCCACTGGCTTTACAGAACAAACTGGGCAGTGCTCTCTCCCACTCTACTTTATGGAACATTTAAAGGAGCATTGGCACTAATCTCCTCCTCTAAGATTTGGTAGAACTCAGAAGTGACTCCATCTGAACATGCAACCTTATTTGAAAAGGTTTTTATAAATGTTTTCAAATTAAAGCAAGGTTGTAGTTGAAAGGACCAGAATTGGCACAGGACTCACTCACCAAAATCCAGTTCTTAGCACAAAGGTGATCTATTTGCCCCAGAGGGAAAAGGGCAGGGAATAAGAGACAAAGAGAGGAGACAGAGGATGAAGGAGAAGGGGAAGAGATCAAGGAGAGGGGAAAGGGTAATAGACCTAGAGGGATAATGGACTTTTCTGGATAGAGAGGAGACAGACGTAGCCCAAAGGCAAATGTCAGATTATAAAGTAGAAAAGGGAAAACCCCAAGTTAGGATGAGGTGTTTAATTTTGATTGGACAAGTTAATTAGGGCAGCCAAAAGGGGACTTCTGATTGCTAGACTTTAATACTTTGATAGCTGGATTTTGGTGGTCATCCTCAGGAGGAAGTGGCCAAATAAGGAAACAGAACTTGGTGGGGAGTTTTAGAACATAATCTAACAGTTTATTGAGGAGGAGGGAAGGGGGACGGGTGAGACCTTCCAGAGCCATGTTTGCCATGCTTGGGCCTACTAGATCCCTTCAGCTTAGAATGGACCCTAAATCTAATACAGCTGATATCCTTGTAAGGAGAATTGAGTCCACAGACACAGTGAAGATGCTGTGTGAGGATGAGGTGCAGACTGGAGTTAACCTGTCCACAGACACAGTGAAGATGCTGTGTGAGGATGAGGTGCAGACTGGAGTTAACCTGTCCACAGACACAGTGAAGATGCTGTGTGAGGGTGAGATGGGGACTGGAGTTAACCTGTCCACAGACACAGTGAAGGTGCTGTGTGAGGATGAGGTGCAGACTGGAGTTAACCTGTTCACAGACACAGTGAAGGTGCTGTGTGAGGATGAGGTGCAGACTGGAGTTAACCTGTTCACAGACACAGTGAAGGTGCTGTGTGAGGATGAGGTGCAGACTCGTGTATCCAAGGCTGACGGTCTGGAACCTTCCTGGAGAGTTACTCATGTGAGTCCATGTTGAAAGGCAAAGGAAGCTGCACTCTTAGGTCTGTGGGCAATGGCAGCCACAATAGGTACACTGCTCAAGAAAAGAGGGGCTTCAATTCACTGGTTGGCTTCCTCCTCCTACCTTCATTCTGTTGTGATGTCCAGACTACAGGATGCTGCTATCCACATTCAGGGTGAGCCTCCCTCAGTTGCTATCTCATGTTAATCACCTTTGCAACTACCTTTTACAGGCAGTTTTAGTAATCTCTTAGGCATCTCTCAATCTAATCAAGTTAAACAACATTAACCTCATAAATCCTCTCCTTGTCAACCTGACCTCCGAATACATTTCCTTATGGCTTACTTAATCTCTGAACAAAGATAGCTGTAAGGTCATAGATTATCAGTGCTCTCTATACTATTATAAGAAGAGTCTTTAGCAACTTTGGGTATAATCAAATTGGAGTACCAATTCCAGAAGTCATAAAGCCAATTAAGCAAATTCATTCCTACAAATTTATTTCTTTAAAGTCACTTTTGGCATTAACATGTCTTACAGTTCCCTACATGTGTAGAACTGAATAGGTTATCATATAAGGTAACCTATTAAATCATATATCTGTGTGTATGTATATGCACATGTATGCATGTATTTGTACACACACACATACACACACACACACACACACACACACAGTTGGGAATATGCCTCATTGATCTCCTAGGTTTCTTCGATTCAACCAAGTTGATAACCATCATTGGAGTTTTTGAGTAACATGACCCATCAGTAGAATCTCTGCCTCCACAGGAATGGGCTTGCCCTAACACCTGAGGTTTTTATACTCTGGATATAGCTTATGAGAAGTATGGTTTCAGTATAGATACAGAACTCAGCATGTGGGGCCTCTTGTAGAACGAAATCTGAGAGGGGTTGTTATGCCCAGATTACGACACCCAGAGAGAGACCACCAGAGAGGCCCAGACTGTAATAAGCAAGGTTTAACTAGCATAATACAAACATGTTCGGAAGCCCTGTCTCCAACACCCTGTTGCAGCAAGGTAGAGAGAGGAGCTTTTAGAGGTGTAACTACAAAGAGGCTTTTTGAGGATGCTTTTGGCATGGGTGGAAGGTCTTTTGCTCTCGCCCATCCTGCTTCTTTATTATCAGGTGGCTGGCTGGGCTGAGCTAAGTGACCTCATGCTCGGAATCTCCCGAGTGGGAGAGG
>PVIU01014431.1:24190-52082 GCA_004026605.1 Ondatra zibethicus
ACAGAGAGAGAGAGAGAGAGAGAGAGAGAGAGACCTAATAAACACTTTTTAAAAGACTGCATAATAATACTTACATGGAAATGTCATCAGTGCTGGGCACTGCCCACAGGGTCGATGAATATTTCTGTTGTTTCTGGGTCTTTCCTTTTCACATCACAGTACTCAAAAACAAAACTTACGAACAATAACCTGCATTATGTCACCTTGCAAGACAGAATAGTACTGCAAGATGGCCTCTAGAGTCTTGAATGGTGATGAATGTATAGTTGATTCGGTAGAAAGAGCTTTGGCACATCTATGGAAAGGTAAAGAGAAAGCAAGGTGAGAGTTGGTCTGCGATGCCTTCTTAATTATGGCCCTAGGGATCTTATCCCACAGTGAGTCCTGAAAATAGGATGACTCATAAATTTTCCCAAGCTGAGGGGAGAGGGCTGGAGGTCTGGGCTTATTTTTTTTCACATTTATTTATGTGTGTGTGTGTTCGTGTGTGCATGTGTACACGTGTGCCATGCCACTGCACATTACATGGCGGTCAGGAGACAATTTGTGGAATTCAGCTCTCTCCTTCTACTGTGTAGGTCCTAGGGATTGAACTCAAGTCGTCAGGCTTGCCAGGAAGTGTCTTTACAGGTTGAGGCATCTCAGCAGCCCATGGCTTCTGCATTTACCAGAATGCTTTTGCCATAATAATAATAACAACAACAGTAACTATTGATTTTTTTTTTCAAGACAGGGTTTCTTTGTAACCATCCCAGCTGTCCTGGGATGTCACTCATTTCCTACATGCTGCAGGAACATGGCATGAGCATAGGCTGAGGTAATTCCTGAAGGCTGACAGCAGAAAGCTGTTGCAGGCAGGAGTCTCAGTAACAACTTCAGGGATGATATACTTGTGTCTAGAAGAGTATCTGGGAAGCCCGTCAGATCACATACCATATGGAATAGGATTCAGAATAAACTCCTGGGCTGCACTGCTAAACTGTGTGTGAGTGTGAGTGTAAGTGCACGAGTGTGTGTTCAAGTGTGCATGAGTGCACACTTGTGTGTGGAGGCTAAAGAGAAATTTTTATTAAGTAAACTATTTAATTTGTGTGTGTATATTTGAGCTTATAAGAGGACATCAGAGGACAACTTGTGGGAGTTGGTTTTGATTCTGTCTTTCCACTGTGTGGGTTTTGGGTGGGGATTGAACTCAGATTGTCAGGCTTGGTGACAAGTGCCTTTACATGGCTGAGTCATCTTGCTTGTCCATTTAAAAATTATTATTGCTCAATTGTGACACAAGGACATGTTCAACTATGTTCATAGCAGCTTTGTTTGTCATAGCCAGAACCTGGAAACAACCTGAATGTCCCTTGATCGAAGAATGGATAAAAAAAAAATGTGGTACATTTACACAATGGAATACTACACAGCAGAAAAAAATAACGACAGCTTGAATTTTGCAGGAAAATGGATGGAGCTAGAAAACGTTATTTTGAGTGAGGTAACCCAGACACAGAAAGACAATTATCACATGTACTCACTCATAGGTGGTTTTTGAACATAAAGCAAAGAAAGCCAGCCTACAAACCACAATCCCAGAGAACTTAGACGACAATGCGGACACCAAGAGAGACTTACATAGATCTAATCTACATGGGAAGTAGAAAGTAGAAAAAGACAAGATCTCCTGAGTAAATTGGGAGCATGGGGACCTTGAGGAAGGATTGAAGGGGGGAGGGGAGAGGCAAGGAGGGGAACAGAGAAAAATGCAGAGCTCAATAAATATCATGGAAAATACACACACACACACACACACACACACACACACACACACACACACACACACACACACGAAAACCCATCTAGAAGCTAGCTCCAGAGAAGAAAGTGTATGACAGAAAGAAAAAGACAAGATCTCCTGAGTAAATTGGGAGCATGGGGACCTTGGGGTAGGTCTGAAGAGGGGAAGGGAGAAGCAGGGAGGGGAGCAGAGAAAAATATAGAGCTCAATAAATATCAATAAAATAAAGAAAAAAATTATTATTATTATAGGAAGGGCAGTGGTGGTATGTGCCTTTAATCTCAGCACTCGGAAGACAGGAGGATCTCTGAGTTTGAGGCCAGCTTGGTCTACAAGAGCTAGTTTCAGGACAGACTCGAAAGCTACAGAGAAACCCTGTTTCAAAAAACCAAAAATTATTATTATTATTTTCAACATAGTGATTCTCTGTTATCATCTCTGTTATCATTCTGGAACTCACTTTGTTAACCATGTTGGCCTCAAACTCAGAGATCCACCTGCCTCTGCCTCCTAAGTGCTGGGATTAAAGGCATGAGCCACCACATCACCTGGCAAAAAATTATTTCCTTAAAGATAGGATTTCACTAGATTCAAAGATCAGTATGGCCTGGGACTCACAGATCTACCAGCTCCTGCTCCCCAAGTGCTGTGACTAAAGGGCTTTATTACCATTTTCTTTTTTTTTTGGTTTTTTGAGACAGGGTTTCTCTGTAGTTTTGGAGCCTGTCCTGGAACTAGCTCTTGTAGCCTAGGCTGGTCTCGAACTCACAGAGATCTGCCTGCCTCTGCCTCCCAAGTGCTGGGATTAAAGGTGTGTGCCACCACCGCCTGGCTTATTACCATTTTCTTAATGGTGGACAGGATGGAATCCAGGGCCTCAAGTATGCTAAGTAAACAGTCTATCACTAAACTCTATCTCCTTTATAGACAGAAGTTTCTGTCTCACCTGGTCTCACAGCTGTTCAGTTCCAAAGAAACACAAAGAGTCTTATATTAATTATAAACTGTTTGGCCTATTAGCTCAGGCTTATTACTAACTAGCTCTTATAACTTAAATTAAACCTATAATTCTTGTCTATGTTTAGCCACGTGGCTTGGTACCTTTTCTTAGTAAGGCTTTCTCATCTTGCTTCCTCTGCATCTGGCTGGTGACTGATGCTCTGCCTTTCCTTTTCCCAGAATTCTCTTAATCTGGTCGCCCTGCCTATACTTCCTGCCTGGTTAGTGGATAATCAGCATTTTATTAAATACGAGAAATCTTTACAGTGTACAAAAGCATTATCCCACAGCATTCCCCCCCTTTTTTTTTCTTGCCTGAAGATCAGAAGGTAAGACTAAGCCACTTATAGAGGCCAGGCAGGGGTGTCACACACCATTAATCCCAGGATTTGGGATCCAGAGGCAGATGGATCTCTGTGAGTTCAAGATCACCCTGGGCTACACAAGATCAATACAGAAACAGACCTAGCTGGTGGTGGGTCCACGCTTTTAATCCCAATACTGAAAGGGAATACAAAATGGGAGGAGACAGATGCTCAGGGCTTAGTCTGCAGTGTCTCAGCCTTGGTAGAGGTAAGATTTTTCCAGTGGCATGGCTGTTTTGCTTTTCTGATCTTCAGTTTGAACTCTGATATCTGTCTCTGGATTTTTATTATTCGTGCTACACTCCAGTTTAAAAAAATTCTATTTATTCTCAAATACTCATTTATATCTGGATCTATAATTTAATATTTTATTTCATATAAAAACAGGCATAATGGAACATATCTTTTAGGGATGTTTTTAGTTAAGGATAAAATGGGTACAAACCCCATTATTTACAAAGAACAGATGTATCAGTTACTTCTTGCATTGCTATGACAAAAGTCCCAATGAAAGCAAGGCCAGGAAGTGTCTTCATTAGGCTTTCTATTATGAAGAGTCCCCATGACAACTCTTATAAAGGAAAGCATTTAGCTGTAGTGGCTCACTTATAGTTCAGAGGTTTAGTCCATCATCATGGAAGATAGGCAGCATACGAGCAGACGTGGTGTTAGAGTGGTAGCTGAGAGTTCATATATCTTGACTCACAGGCAACAGGAAGTGGTCTGTCTCATTGGGCATAGCTTGAGCATATAGGAGACCTCAAAGTCCACCTCCACAGTGATACACTTCCACCAACAAGGCCACACCCCCTAGTATTGCCACTCCCTTTGGGGGTCATTTTCTTTCAAACTACCACAGGATGGAAGGAGTTATTTTGGCTAACAGTTTGAGGGGATCAGTCCATCTTGGTGGGAAAGGCATGGTCTCAGGCATGTGAGGTGGCTGGTTACATTGTGTCTGCAGTCAGGAGGCAGAGAGGATGCATGGGGACCGAGATGAATGTAAGTATTAGGATGCTCCTCCCCCCATTTAGTCTGGGATCCCAGTCCATGGATGGTGCCTGCTGCCCATCAACGTGGGTTTCCTCACTCAGGCAGTCCTCATTCTGAATACTGTCAGAGAAACACCCAAATCTGTGCTATATTAATGCCCAAAGTATTTCATAATCCAATCACATTGACAACTGAAATGAGTCATCACAGTAATCAATCAAAAATATTCTTGGAGTTGAGCATGGTGGCGCACGCCTTTAATCCCAGCACTCGGGAGGCAGAGGCAGGTAGATCTCTGTGAGTGTGAGGCCAGCCTGGTTGACACAGTGAGTTCCAGGACAGCCAGAGAAAGAAAAAAGTATTCTTGGGGTTAGACATGAAGCTCAGTGGTAGAATGTTTGCTCAAAATGCACAAGGTCCTAGGTTTGATCCACAATACTAGGACAAAAGAAAAAAAATCTGATATTCCAACATTGTACATACCCTGTATGATTTCTAAATTTATAAATTTCGACCAATTTTTTAATTGTAAAATAAAAGCTTCTCTAGTTGTTATTTTAATTTTTATTCCTTGTCAGCATTTCAAAGTCAGTATGCCCTAACCAAATACATCTACTTTTTCTCAAATGTTGCTTGTGGTCCTGCATTTCCTACTTTTGTCAAACTTTTGTCAAAGTTTCTACCATATTGGTGAAGTTCTAAACCTTAAAGTCATGTGGGAGTCTTCCCTCTTCATGAACTCCACATTGAATTAACCTCAAAGTTCTGTTGAATTTGATCCCTAAACAATGCCCAGCATGTGCCCTTTCCGTACCCCGATTCCACAGTTCATGTTCTTACCAGCACTAATGTGATAGCCCCTTCACTGGTATATCCCTTTAATCCTTCCTCAACAATATTGTCAGAAGCATTTAAAAAAGTAAACAGACTGATTATACTTCTCCTTAGCACAGAAGTCTTTGATAAATATGTGTAGTACATACTTGTAATCACAGCCCTTGTGAGGCCTAGACAGGAGGTGCCTGAGTTTGAAGCCAGTCTGGCCTACATAGTGTGTCCCTGAAACAGACTGACAAATCTTTAATGACTTCTTCTTACTTATAGAACAATACAACCTAAGCCATTGAGCATAAAGACTCATAATTTGGCCTCTGCTTATTTGTCTTGTTTTATCCATTCCCTTTCTTCAGCTTAATCTCAGTGTTCAAACTGGCTGCTTCCTCATAATGTCGTGACAGTGCACAGGCCGTGCTGAGTTATGGCTGCTGCTCCCTGCTTTCTCGCTTAGTCTTCAAGGCTTTATCCATTCTTTAAATTTTAGCTCGCACTCTTTCCTTCATGAAGGCTACTACCCGGCCTAGAAATAATCCTGCCCGTTTCCCATTGTGCTGTGTGCCCTGCCAGTTCATTTAAAATTTGTGTGCACATCTGTGAGCTGGGTCTGCAATACTAGTAAACTCTGGTTCTTTCTTCTCCTCTACTCCCTTTTCTTCCCCTCTCTTTGTAGCCGAGGATGATCTTGAATTTCTGATCCTCCTGCCACCACCTCCACTGTTGGGGTTCCATGAATGCTTGCTTATGCCTGAGTTTGTGCGGTGTGTGGGACTGGAGCCAGGGCTTTGTGCATGCTGGACAAGCACCACACCAAGGGAGCTGCACTGCCAGCAGTAACTCTCATGCTTGACTGGAATAAAATCTTGGCCTTCAAACTAAGCAAAGGGCTGTGGTAGGAAGAGCAATCCCACTCTGGTTTTACAGGAGTTTCTGAAAATCTACAGGCAATGTACTATACTTTCTAAAAATTAAGAGTTTGTCTTCCACATTGCTTCAGGTGGAATTGGCATTCCTCCTTTTGTTCTACTGGATGTTACATATGGATCCTATCCCAGCACTAGCCATGTTTACATTTGTGTCTGAGCACACAACATAGGAGATATGCCATTATAGGGGAGGAAAAATAACTTCACTATCCTTCTAAATTGCTTTAGAATTAGATTAAATTAAATTTGCAAAACAAGATTAGCAGAAGAACTACCTAGGTTGGCTCCAAACTCCCGTGTTCAACAGATGCTCCTTGACTCTGCCAAGAGAAGGTAGGTCTACAAGTGTTTGCCATTCTGCCTGGTCTAAGAGAACACGGTTACTTATATATGTATGCATGGGAGTCCCACAGAATGAAACTGCAAGGCCAGATGATTGACGCTCATGACACACAGAAAGGAACAAGAATTTGAAGTTTTAGTAGGTAGTGGGGACAAATTAATTAAGGTAAGCTGAGGGAAGGGAAAAAGATACCTCCCCAACAATAATATTGTCTACGAATAGCTAAGTTGCTTTTCTGATGCAGATACCTTATACAATTTCTCTTATAAATTTAACATTCTCTTTACAAAAAATGTTCCCTTATATTTTATTTTGGGTAGTGGAAGGGAGCCGAAACTCGTTGTGTTGGATGGATCTCAATTTCTTTTAGTTTAAAAATAATCAACATGCAGAGGCACACATTTTTTGCGTGGCACGATCACATTTTGAGGTGATGTGTCCTGAGCCCCAGACACCATAAACGAAGCAATGTCATGATTAAGATAAATTTCTTAAACCTCCTAGGTGAGCCTCACTATTATGCACAGACTGTAAAAACGCTTTACAACCCAGCAAAAATGATTGTTTTTCAAACGCTGCATTTTCCACTCTTCCAGGCACTTTAATTGTTCTCAGACAGATGGTTAAAGCTCGACTATCGCACCCGCATATGCTAGGATAAAACCCGACTAGAGCGCCAAGAAAAAGATGATTGGCTGTGGGCCCGAGAAGTTACACGGTTCCCCTAGCAAGAGCTGGGAAACCGCTGAATGTTCAGGTTTTGAAATACGGTTTTTGCATCGTAAAGAAAAAAGAATAACCTATCAGGAAGAACCAAGCACATCCAATTACCAATCAAGAGCGGGAAAGAAGCCAAAGCCGGAGATACCTACGCACCACAGAGGACGTCATTCTTCAGCCTCTGCCAATAAGCCGCGGCAAGGGGCGGGACAACAGGAGGATCGATTGCCCAAGAAAACAAACAATGTGTAGTACAACTGTCTAAACCCCAGCCCTCGGCTCTGGATGCCCTGGAATGAGCTCCCGAGCAGGGCGCGCGTGAGGTGCTTCCGGCTTTCTTAGCCCAGGGAAGTCGGAGCCGGTTGTCTCCTTCCCAGCAGAGCAAAGGCTTCCCTCCCAACAGCTCCCACGGGCTTCCAGAAAGCCCGCTGTAACTTCGCGCTACAGTTTACAGGAACAGCGAGTCGCCGGCTACCTGAGGGGGTGGGGCGGCGGCTGTGCGCAGGCGTTCTTGCCTGGTAGAGGCGTGGCCGAAACGGCCCGAAGAGCTCTGGGAACTGTATTCCTAGCGTCCGAGGAACTGATGCAGCTCCCATGGCCTCTTGAACTACATTTCCCAGGATGCCCCGCGCCCTCGGGGCGGGCCGCTTGGTTTGTTAATGAGTTCGAGAAAGCCGCGGCGCGGCCCACCAGGTTCCAAAACAAGGAAATGAAGGGGGGAGGCGGGACTGTGGGTGCCTGCGGGAGCCTCCGCCGCCGCTGCGGAGGAGGAGGAGGCGGAGGAGGTGGCTGCCTCGGCCGCCGAGGAGTCCCTTGCTGAAGGCAGACCGCGGAGCGGCGGGCGGCGCGCGCGCGCCCGAAAGGCGGCTGTTGGAGAAGTGGAGCGGCGGCGGCGGAGGACTGAGTGGCGGCGGCCCCCGCGTCCCGGTTTCTCTATGGGGGAAGCAGACAATGGATTATGATTTCAAGGCGAAGCTGGCGGCGGAGCGGGAGCGGGTGGAGGATCTGTTTGAGTACGAAGGGTGCAAAGTGGGACGCGGCACCTACGGGCATGTCTACAAGGCGAGGCGGAAAGATGGGTAAGAGCGCGGGCGGGGGAGTGGGCTCGCCCGGTCCCCGCCGCTGCGGCGATCTGGAGGGCTGGGTGGGTCGGAGCCCACGGGGCGAGGCGGCGTGGGTCGGGAAGCGGCGTCCCGGGGCCGACTCGGAGACACTTGTACTGCCGCCCCCCGCTGGCCGGTCGCGCCCCTCGAAGTCGTACAGCGCAGCCCCGTCGGGGGCGTCGGTCCAGCCGCGACTCGCCGCCGCTGCGTGCTTACAGCGGGCGACGGGACCCGGTGGAGACCGCGCCTGGAGGTGGAGTTTAGAGGTCTGGTCCCGGGGGACTCGCAGAGGTCTGGGAGGGCTTGCCTAAAGAGTTACCGCTATGGCCCTGTGCTGGTGACGGTCGTAGTGGAACTTCCAATCGGCGCAGCGCCTTCCCGGGGCGGCTGTTTGAATGCTCGCGGGGGCGCCGCCCGTCTGGTGGCGGCGCGCTTGGGTCCTGGCAGGCTCTTGGGGTCTGACTCCCTGGGTGCTGTCAACCCAGCCAGCATCCCTGTGACTTACCTGCGGACTTCCTGACCCTGATAACTCACCTGCTTCCGATTCCACGTCCTAAGTTCCTGAATTCAGCAGTCTGAAAATGGAGAGATTAACTGTATACTACAAGCATTTGGTGTTCTTTGGTGCCTACCTTTCTTGCCTCATGGCTATCTTGGGTATTCCCCCACCCCTCTTTAAGACAGTGTCTCTCTGGCTTGGAACTCAGAGATCCTCCTGCCTCTGCCTCTCAAGTACTGTGATTAAAGGCGTGCTCATCCGTTCCCCCTTTTCTTCTTCAAGAAGAAATCTTGAGTATTGTATCCTCCTGTAAAATGACTGGGTGCTTTGGTATGTAAATTGAAAACCTAGATCATCAAGAACAGAAAACTGAGTCACAGACTCGGACCTGAACCACAGATTCTTAGGAGTTGAGGGAATCTATAGGAATCTCTTGGGAAGCATTTGTGGATTGTTTTATTAGTAAAAGACTAACTTGATAATTTATCGAGATGTCTTCTTCAGGCCAGAGCAGGACGGGTGGAACCTGCTTCTGGAGTACAACTGGTAGGTTTAAAGCCAGTTGTCTCCTTGGTCCCATCTTGGAAGAAATTCCTTTTCCCTGGGTTCTGTAACTAGGAGAGACAGTCTCCAACGCTAAGGACTGTCAGACTATACAAAAGAGAGTTTTTAGGATCGTAGTGGAGCATTTTGAAAAGCAGATTGTCACCACAGCCTTAGATTTGAAGTGCTAATTAGGGTGCCTTCTTCACACTCCTGTAATTTGATTGGTTGGGTAAAGAACTCCAGCATCAAAGTAGGCAGTGTACATGCTAATTTGATAAGAGAAAAAACATAAGCATATGAAGTGTTTCATATACAGTGCTCTGAAAATTAGAAGTACTGTCCAGGTTTCCGGGATGATTACTGTTGCAGGTACAACTGTACAGGCCAAGCTATTCAGTAGAAGGAGTTGTTTCTTTTAATTACCATGTGTCCTTGAGCGCTCACCAGGAGCTGTAGGGTACTATAGTTGACTTGTACTTTGTCTTTGGAGTACCCACTGTAATGGTTAAATTGGTATTCCAGTGGGAATCCTCCCTGGGATGTTTGAGAAAAGCAAATCCAGTGCTACTGTTTGGACATTGTAACAAAATAATTGAAGTGGATCTCCCCTCTCTTCCATGCTAACTTTGTAATACACTTCATCTAGAATTACAAAAAAAGGTTTTAATTTAAAATATTTTTATTTTTGCCTGGAAACTTTGAGAAAATTTAAAAATATTCTGATTTTGAATTGCATTGAATGACTGAACTTGCAACAAAACCCATTGCCCGCCTGCTTCTGTGTGTTTTCCATTATGTCTCTCTAACAAAGATCTTGATTTAAATACACTTTTTCCTTGAGTAAAATTGATAAATTACGATAAATAAAATAAGGTCAGTTGTATTTTCAAGGTAGAATTTAAAAACAGCAGCAACAACAATAACAAATGATTCAGAGGCAGAGGCAGGCAAATCTCTGAGTTTGAGACCAAGTAGGTCTACAGGTCGCATTTCAGAACTTCCAGGGCTACACACGCTAACATATATCAACAAAAAAATTGTTAGATCTTTAGAATAATGGAAGATATAACCCTCAGTAGAAAAACCTTTGCTTATGCTTTAGTGATAGCTTACACACAGTCCTTCAAAGTGAGATTTTTAATATAGGCTGTATCATGAAGTGTAAATTTATAGTAAGCTAGAAATGCAAGATGTGTCTGGATTTTTTATATTTAATTGGTGCATAAAGATTTACATACTTGTGTGGTACTAAGTGATGTTTTGATCCATTGTATACTGATTAAATCAGGGTAAAGGTGTCTCCTCGAACATTTAATGTGTTGAAAACATTCAAAATTCTTACTTCTAGCTTACTTGATCATGTTGGATATCATGATTATATGCAATTTCTTTGCTGTACAACATGGCACCAGGGCTTATTTCTTCCAAGGTTTTTCTTTCTTCAATAAAGTTGTTGCTCATTAATTTTTGTTTGCTTAGAAGGAAAAATTGATCCCCTTTAAAGAAAACAATCAGACTTGGGCCCTCAAGATGGCACATCGGGTAGAAGGACCTGTTGCCAAGCATGAGGCCTAAGTTGGATCACGGGGATCCACGTGGAGGAAGGAGAGAACCATTTCTACAAAGTTGTCCTCTGACCCCTACAGCTGTGGCATGTGGGCGCCCTCTGCCCTGAGACATTCAAAGTAAATAAGTGACTAATAAAATAAAATCAGGTTTACCTAAAATTTACTTATTAGAAATATTTTGTGTGGACTATGGCATCCATTTGGTGGTCAGGAGACAACCACTGCTTCTCATCTATCTTTATCTAGGCTCTGGGGCTGAGTTAAAGTTGTGCTTCTGGCATTATCAGACCTTCACCTGCTGAACCATCTTGCTGGCCCAAATTTATTTTTCTGGGGATAAGTATAGGGCTTTGAGAGTCTGCACTGAGCTATGCTCCCAGCTCCAGGATATTTGAGATTTTTTTTTTGTCTGAGTGAGAAGTCATGCAATTTTTCTTTATTAGTAGAAAGTTCTAGACTGTGCTGGGGATGTAACTGAATTGGCGAGTGCTTGCCTAGCACCCAGAAGGCTCTGGGTTGTACACCACATAAACTGGTCTTGTAATCCCAACTCTTAAGCACGTAGAGCCAGGAGGATCAGAAGTTCAAGACCATACTTGGCTATATGAGAGTTCCAACCAGCTTGGGATACATGAGACCCTGTCTCAAAAAAAAAAAACTGAACATAAAAATTTATAGTGACAAGCCTGAAGACAATATTTTTCTAGTTAGGAACACTTTTAATAAGAGGATATTGTTAAAAATGTCTTTTCATTAAAAGGGCCAGAAAAACCTGATGCCACAGCATAGAGTTCTGTGTGAACACTTGGCCTAGTGTGAGTTGCGTTTCCAAGACTAAAAACAAAATTTTTTTTTTGATTCATGTTTTTGAAAGGTCCTTAATTCAGTGGTTCTCAGCCTTCCTAATGCTGCAACCCTTTAATACAGTTCTTCATGTCATGGTGCCCCCCAACCATAAAGTTATTTTTATTGCTGTTTCATAACTAATTTTGCTGCTGTTATGAATTGTAATGTAAATATATGATATGCAGGATGTCTGATAGGTGATCCCTGTGAAAGGATCATATGACCCTCAAAGGGGTCACATCCCATTGGTTGAAAACCTCTGGTAATTAAAAATGAAATGGCTGCCAGAGCCCTTAAGGAATTTGAGTTCTTTTCTGTGAGTTTGAGGCCAGCCTGTTCTACACAGTGAGTTCCAGGACAGCCAAGGCTACAGAAAGAAATCCTGTCTTGAAAAACAAACAAACAAACAGGAAAAAGTTTCAGTTTTGTCTTAAGATTTCAGATGAGTGGTGTGTCATGTTTTAATGTGTCATGAAGTCCTTCACACGTAGATGTAAGTACATGTGGGTATATATGGGCAAATAGGTGCAGTAGCATCTGCCTGTTTTGAGTGGCATTTTCACAGTTGCTTGGTAGATGAGCATGTTTGCCTTTTTATTGGTGGCTTCTGGAGGCTGAAGAGGTGGTTAGCTCTGTGATAATAGTGTTTTCCAACTGTCAAGAACTTTAGATCATCTAGTTTGACTTCCCTTTTTCGCACATGGGAAACTCAGAGCTCTGAGAGGTTGTTGAGCCCATTGTCACACAGCACTTAGGAAACCTGCAGTCTAGATAGGAATTCTTGTATTTTGTGGTACATTTTCCTTCCTAATGAGAAGCAAGCCAAAAAAACCAGTTTGCCTCTAGCTTTGGTAATTTTATTCTGAGCACTCCTTTCATGAAAAAAAAAATGTACCCATACCAGAAATGTGGAAAAAATGACATGAAAAGGGCATTTATAAAAGGAGTGCAGAGGAGGAGGCAGCATTCAGGGTAAAGCTCCGAGCTTGCACAAGACTCCAGATTCAATCCGCAGTGCAGGGCAAACAACAGAAGAGACTGTTGTGCCTAGCTGCTTCTGCTGTCACCGCTGTAGGCCATTAGTCGCGGCAGCGGAATTGGGGTCTGCCTTTAGTCTTTTATCACTGTGGACCATGATTCAGGTTGTTGCCAGTGTCATTTCCTGAAAATAAAGTCAGGCATATTTTATTTTTGTTTGGGAAAATTGTACATTTCTTATGTCCTACAGGCACCGAAGACATTTGCAACGAGATCCTGACAGTTCCCTGATTCACTTTCCTAGCGTTGGACTGCGTTTTCTAGGACTTAGGTCTTTCATATCTGACATTCTTCTACATTTTAACTAGATTGGCGTTGTCATTGTCCCTATCCTTTATCCTCACATATCTGCCAACTCTTGCTCATACTTCAACACCCAGCTCTCTGCCTTCTTCCAGAAGTCTTTCCTTAGTCACTCACTGAGCTCAGCTATACCTTGCTTCCTCTTACCAATGTGGCATCACTATAAATGATGTTGCAGTCTCTCAGAAATTGTTAGCTTCAGTGTCTGCTTCAGGGTTGAGTACACACACAATCAAAACTTATGCTAGCTGTGTGTGGCACATACTTGGAATACCACCCATCACTCAGGAGCTAAAGGCAGGAGAAACACAGCTTTGAAGTCCAGCCTAGGTCTCATAATGAGACGTTGTTGGAAACAAACACAAATTGGTGAATTTTTAAAAGTGCCACAAATCGGAAAACATGTTCTCTTAACCTTAAGAACAGATTGAAATTATATATATGGGTGCACACACACACATATAAAATATGCATACATGCATGTACATATGTATGTATATATGCACATACGTATGCATGTATAGTATATACACAATATGTACACATATAATATATACATACACAGTACATAAATACACATGAAGTATTTAATACATGTATACATAAAAACCACACATAATGCGTGTGTACATACATATACTCACAATATATACATTGTATATATGTATTGTTTTTTGAGACAGGGTCTTATTGTGTAGCTCTGGCGCTGGCTTGGAACTTACATGCAGACCCGGCTGGCCTTTGACTTACAGAAAACTGTCTGCCTCTACCTTCTGTGTGCTGTGACACACAGACATGCATTAATAGGCCTGATCCCCCCCCCCCCCCCGTGACTGTTTGAAATTGAAGTGGTGATGTTATATGAGAGAGGTGACTAGATATATTTCTATAGCATTAACCAGACCCAGCGATTTTAGACTAACCTGAACTTGAACGTCTGATCTCTTCCCCACCTTTCAGTGCTAGGGTTATAGGCACAACACCTGGTTAATGTAGCCACTGGAGGCAAACCCAAGGCTTTGTGAGCCTAGGCTGACACAGTAGCAATTTAGCTACTGCATTCCCAGCTCTCTAGCTCTTGTCAGTCAGTCAGTCAGTCAGTCTGTCTGTCTCTCTCCCCCTCTCTCTCTCTCTCTCTATTTATATAATTTTTTCCCTAAGGAGTTATACCTTTAAGCTGCCTCCCTCCATTTTGGGACAAAGGCTTGCTATGTAACCCAGGCTGTTTTTGAACTCTCCATCCTCCTTACTCCAGACTCCAGAGTGCTGGAACTATAGTGCATAGTATCTATCATACCTTACAGTTTCTTTTAATAGATGTTGAGAAGGAAAATAGTTATTTTGAAATAGTAAGCATTTTCCCTCTTCGACCAGACCAGTTTTTGCTAGACTGTGAATTCTGTCTTCTGTGCTTTTAATAGCAATTTTATAGCAATATTTAGAAAATGTCAGCACTCATATATTTTAGGAATTCTTTTTTGATGTTACAGATTTATGGTAAAAATTATTTTTAGCATTTAGTAAATGAGGTAAACACTGGTTTATATTATTTAGCTTACTTTTTGTAAAACAAACTTTCAAAACCTTTATTTTTGAGGCCTAAGGGAAATAATTTTTCAGTGAATTTTGATAAAAGCAGTAGTCAGCAAACTTTATGAAACACAGCAGATATATTTAGATTTTGTGTAGCCCTCTCAGTTGTGCTGACTTACAATTGAGTCTGAAATAGATTGATAAGACCAGTGTTTGTAGATACTGTAAAAGGAGCTGCGCCAGGCTTAGAAATGAAGATTCTTAATTAGTATTTCAAAAAAAGTATTTTGTGGGCGGAAGAGGTGGTTTAGCAGTTAAGAACACTTTGCTACTCTTCCAGAGGACCCAGGTTTGATTCCTAACACCCACATAGTGGCTCATAATCATCTATAACTCAAGCTCCAGAGTATCCCATGAACTCTTCTGGTCTTCATGGGCACCATCCATAGATGTGGTACACATAGACACATGTAAGCAAAACTGATACCCAGAAAATAAAAATAGATCTTTTAAAAAAGTATTTTGTAAAGTAAAGAACATGTTTATTTAATAGTTGCCAAGGGCATGAAAAGTAGGCAGGGTAACATCTTTCTGTCACACACTTTCTTCTCTGGAGCTAGCTTCTAGATGGGTTTTCATATGTGTGTGTGTGTGTGTGTGTGTGTGTGTGTGTGTGTGTGTATTTTCCATGATATTTATTGAGCTCTGCATTTTTCTCTGTTCCCCTCCTTGTCTCTCCCCTCCCCCCTTCAATCCTCTCTCAAGATCCCCATGCTCCCAATTTACTCAGGAGATCTTGTCTTTTTCTACTTTCTACTTCCCATGTAGATTAGATCTATGTAAGTCTCTCTTGGTGTCCGCATTGTTGTCTAAGTTCTCTGGGATTGTGGTTTGTAGGCTGGCTTTCTTTGCTTTATGTTCAAAAACCACCTATGAGTGAGTACATGTGATAATTGTCTTTCTGTGTCTGGGTTACCTCACTCAAAATAATGTTTTCTAGTTCCATCCATTTTCCTGCAAAATTCAAGCTTGTCATTATTTTTTTCTGCTGTGTAGTACTCCATTGTGTAAATGTACCACATTTTTTATCCATTCTTCTATCGAGGGACATTTAGGTTGTTTCCAGGTTCTGGCTATGACAAAGCTGCTATGAACATAGTTCATGCACATGTCCTTGTGGCATGATTGAGCATCCTTTGGATATATACCTAAAAGTGGTATTGCTGGGTCTTGAGGAGGAGTGGTATTGCTAATTTTCTGAGAAATCGCCACACTGACATCCAAACGGGTTGTACCAGCTTGCATTCCCACCAGCAGTGCTGAAGTGTTCGCTTTTCCCCACAACCTCTCCAGCATAAGTTGTCATCAGTTGTTTTTGATCTTGGCCATTCTTACAGGTGTTAGATGGAGTCTCAGTGTTTTGATTTGCATTTCTCTGATGACTAAGGATGTTGAACATTTCCTTAAGTGTCTTTCAGCCATTTTAGATTCCTCTGCTGAGAGTTCTCTGTTTAGGTCTGTACTCCATTTTTTTTTATTGGATTACATGATTTTTTTTGTTGTCCAATTTCTTAAGTTCTTTGTATATTTTGGAGGTCAGACCTCTGTCTGATGTGGGGTTAGTGAAGATCTTTTCCCATTCTGTAGGCTGTCGTTTTGTCTTGTTGACCGTGTCCTTTGCTTTCTTTTGTATATATATTAAATGGGTCATTTGATATGATAAATGCTGTGGTCTGTATATTTCTCTTTTTAAACTTCTACAACTTGAAGATTGATCATTGCATGTCTTAGGTGCAGAAATGGCTTGTTAATAGTCTTACTGTTTTCTATTTTGTTGGCATGTTTTGACTATCCCTCTTGATGAAACTTTAGGGTTGTTTTAGTCTTTTGCTAGTACTAATGCTAGTGAATATCCCAGTAAGTGCAATTTTTGCATATTAATATAGCTATAAGTTAAATTCCTAGAAACTCTTTACCTTTGGAAATAAAGACTTGAAATTATTTGCTAGTACTGTGATGTGCAAGATACACATCTAAAGACTGGAGATTAAGAAGTAGCTTTACAGATATTCATACGGATCAGTAATGAATTATTTGATTGCCATAGGACATGTGTGTAATGGAAAAATTAAAAATGCTGCAGGATTCCTGGCGGCAGTAGGAAGCAGAAATGCTGTAGATCCCCAAGCGGTGGTAGCAGGCCATGTAGCGGCAGGCAGCGGGCCTTCAGAGCAGCCAGTCCCAGGCAGAGACTACTGCCGGGCTGCCGGTCCCCGAGCGGTGGCTGGTCCCAGGCAGGGAGACACATGGCGGGTGGGCAAGAGACGTGGATAGGCACGCCATGCAGAGTGAGGTTGGATATTTATTCGGGGGATTATGGAGGGGGAAGGGAGAAGGGGAGAAGAGGGGGGGGAATGAGAGGCAGAAGCTGCCTCTCCGAGAGGAAGACAGAAAAGAGAGAGAGCTCAGGCTGGAAGCTGAAGATCAGCCTGCCTCAGCGGATGGGGGAGGGAGTGGGCATGGCTTGTCTCTTAAAGAGACAGAACAATCATTACAATGTGCATTACTTTTAGATATTAGTGTTTTAGTAGCATAGAGTTTTAACTAGAATGGGTTTTAAAATATAGTGTATCTAAGTATTGATGAAGGAAGTATTTTTACTTTTTTTGTCACTTATTTTGGGACTCGATATACTGGATAAATAGGTTAATATATGATAATAAATGGTGAACCTGTTTTTGAAAAATAATATACAGTCAGGGTTAGATGTTGCTATAGACTATTCATACTTAATATAGTTTGACATTTTCTTGGTGGTATCGTTAGGGTAAGAGTATGTAGATCTTTTTTGAGTATTTGGATCTTAAAAGCCGAATTTTCCTTGGTATGGCACACACTTTTAATCGCAGCAGTGGAACATAGAGGCAGGCAGGTCTCTGTGATTCCAACCAGGTATATATAGCAAGTTCCAGGCCAACCAGAGCTGTGTAGTGAGAACTTGCCTCAAAAACAAACAAACCCCAAACCCAAAGATCACCCCATCTTGGTGTTTGTAAAAGATGAATTTGTTATGGTGTTGACTGTGCAATGTTAGTGCCAAAATAGAGTGACAAGAAATTCTAGTTTTAGAGTGCATTTTAAAGTTAAGTAACTCAGCCATTTCTTAAAAATAGTGTTTTTGGTCTGGAACCATGCAGAGTTAGTCGACGATGCTATTTTAAAGATTTTGTCCATGTATAAATAGCTGAGAGTCCGACACTTCCTGGAATAGCTGTTTGGAGCATGCACCATGCAGGATAAAAGAGGGCCTCAAGAGAGGTGACAGCATGTAATTCAGAATACGGGTGTGTGGCAGTCAGTTTTTTAAATTGAGGTTTGAGTTTTGCAGGCGAGCAGAGAAATAAAAATCATTAAAGTCCCCGGATAATTGATATTCTCATAAAATACCTTAATTTCAAATATAGTAAGTCCTCTCTTACGGTACTGGGGGATCAAGCATATATAGTAAGTCTTACTACAGGAAAAGCACAGCTTTCTTGTAGAGACTTTAAATGTATTTTCTATTTAAAAATAGAAAAGAAAAGAATAGTTTATGGTACAATGCTGTGTCCCAAACACAGCTTTAAATTTGTTTGCCGTGCCCCTTGTACATGTGGGTTTACCATAATTCTCAATTGCATAAGGGCCACATGAAGTTTGCCCCCTGTGTTGTTTAGGTACGATGTTTGCACAGCCTCAGGATCCATTTGTTCAGCAGCCCATAGGTGGGTACATAGAGCATTTAAAGAAAGTCATGTAAAACATTGCATGGAAGCTCAAAAGCATTGCCTTTCCTCAGTGCTTTAAGTCACTTTGGAGAGGCAGTAGCAGTAACCACACTGCAGGACAAGAATGCTGGCCAAGCCCCAGAGCTTTTGGCATGCCTACTTGAGGTTCTGGGTTTGGTTCCCAGCCCTGCAAGAAAGAAATTTTTTTTTTACACTGCAAAATGAAAAAGTAAACTAACTTTTGAGAAAAGCAATGATGCTGCATGCTGCTTTTGAGTTACTGGTGGGCATATTTAGCTTTTTCTTTTTTTAAAGGTTTATCTGATTTGTATGTGTCTGTGTGTGTGTATATGCTGCGTATGTAGGTGCCCTTGAGACTAGAGGAAGACCTGGAGCTCTGTAGAGCTGGAATGCCAGGTGCTTCTCAGCTACCTGACATAGGTGCTCGTCACTGAACTCACTTCTTTAACTGCTGAATCATTGTTCTAGCACCCCCTGTGACCCCTTAAAGAATTAAAGAAAAGTGTGTCTGTGTGTGTGTGTGTCTGTGTGTGGCTGTGAGCACATGTGCCATGGTGAATATATGGGGGTCAGAGAACAACTTGGACGTGTCCTTTCTTGCCTTTTATCATGTGGATGCTGGGATTGAACTCAGGTTGTCAGGCTTGGGGGTGAGCACCTTTAGCCTGAGCCATGTCTGCCCCTGCCCCTTGAGTTTATTTTACAGTCATTTCAAAAATAAGAGTGCTGCTGTGGTGATAATGGCCTGTTAGCCCAGCACTCAGGTGGTGGAGGAGGATCGTCAGTTCAAGGACAGTCTGGGTTACTGAGCAACACGCTGCTTGTTTATCAGCAACTATTCTTAACACCACCAAAACCAGTAAAAAACTTTCCAACAAAAAAACCCATAACAAGTCCACTTGGCGTGTAAAAGTTTTAATCCAGTTTTCCAGCAATTAAGAACTTACCTGTCTGTCTAGACCAGTGGGTCTCAGCCTTCCTAACGCTGTAATCCTTTAATACAGCTCCTCATGTTGTAAATTACCCCAACTGTAAAATTATATTTTCCTTGCCATGTCATGACTGTAATTTTGCTACTGTTATGAGTCATGTAAACATGTGTTTTCTGATAGTCTTGGGCATCTTCTGTGAAAGGGTTGTTCAACCCCAAGGGGGTTGTGACCCACAGGTTGAGAATCACTGGTCCAGATGTTAACTATTCACAAATATCTTTGATAGAGTTTGCCTTGAGTGCTGTGCTGTGCCATGCTGTGCTGAACTGCACTACTGTGGTGTCCCTAGGTAATCGGAAGTTGTCAGCTCCATTGTGTTATGGGACCACCAATATGTGTGATTTATTATTGATTGTAATTTCATTATGCAGTCACACATGACTAATAGGAAAAATGTACAGAACCAGTGTTGTTTGTTGATCTTTTAGTGGAAATACTTTTACTTTTATTCCTTTAAAATTATTAAATATAGCTGTATATAGTGAAAACCAAACTTTCTTTTTTTTTAAAAATATTTTCATTTTATTTGCATTGGTGTTTTGTCTGCATGTATGTGTGAGGATGTGAGATCTTGGATTTACAGACAGTTGTTAGCTGCCATGTGGATGCTGGGAATTGAACCTGGGTCCTCTGGAAGAGCAGTCAGTGCTCTTAACCGCTGAGCCATCTCTCCAGCCCGAAAACCAAACTTTGAACAGTGCAATTGTACATAAAATGTAAAAGCTTTCCTTTTTACTGTCTGTTTCTAATTTCCCTTCGCTTCTCAGAAGTAAATAGTACTGTAACCCCCTTATTTTATTCTGTTGCTCGGGATCAGACCTAAGGCTTTGGAGTGCCAGTGAGATGTCTCGACTAGTAGAAGTTCTTGTGGCCAAGCCACAAGGTGGGAAGAGACATTGAGTCTTTTGACTTACATGCATGTGTGTGGCACATGCACAGCCGCACCCATACACAATAAATAAGTAAATAAATATGCTGATTAAAAAAACCTAAGACATTGTGCAATGTTGATAACTACATTGAGCTGCAATCCCAGCTCTTAGCAATATAACTTTAATTATAACTTTTTTATTACACTTCTTTGTGTGTGCACTCATGCCTGTGTGCTTTAGGTTGTAGATATTCTAAGTTCTTACGTGTGTAAAAATGTACTTTATTTTCATACTTGATTGACAAGTTTGGCTATGTGTAGAAATTTTAGAATTATTAGTTACTAAAATTTTATATTTTGAGTACAAAACTGCTTCGTTTTTTAGAATATGTCATCCATGGGGCATTTATTTGAAACTTTTTAAATATATGAATATATATATTATATATAATAAAACTGTTTTTATATATTTATAAATATATATTGTACTTATGTACAAATAATATATTTATATATTATATATTTATAAATATATATTATATAATAAAACTGTTTTTATATGTGAATAAATATATATTATTATATATATTATAAATAAAAATATATATCATTTATTCTTCTCTCATACATTATATCCTGACCTTAGCCTCCCCTCCCTCCACTCCTCCTGTTTTTATTCTTTAAGGAATTTTCAGTTATTTATGACTGTCACTTACAGATGTCTGGAAGGCCGAACTCTTCCCTCATCTGCCTTGTCTCTAGTGTCTTTAGTGCTGTTTCTTATTGGGTTGGTGACTTGGCACTAATTTGAACTCGAGAGGTTAAATTTGTAATGAGCAGTTTTAGTCTTGTGCTTCTCATCTTCTGCCCTGGTTAGAGAGCCTTTCATGAGCCCCTTCTTTTGTTTGTGAATACGAGAGGGACATTTTTGAGTGGTGTTTCAGACAGGTGCTTGTGTAGCTCAGGTGGCCTCCAGCCTTCTATTTGGCCAAGGGCGGTTGTCAGCTGCTCATTTGGCCTCCTCTACCTCCCAAGTGCTGAGATTACAGGCAGAATTCTTGTATCCCGTTACTGATTGGATTGTTTCTTCATGTTTTCTTCTTCAGGCTTATTTGTTAACCAGCGTTCTCTTCTTTCTTGGCTCTTCCTTCAGTGCCTTTTGAATTCATTGTAAGTATTCAGTCCTCACACTTCTGTATTCTGAGAGATTTTTCCTTTAATTTCCCAGGTTACCAATTTGGTCTTTGATGAGGCCTGGAATCTTATTTATTATGACTGAATTTAAGATTCTGAACTTCTGTCTTAAGAGTTTCCAGTGTCTTGTTGCTATAAGCAGTTCTTTAGTTTTTTTTCATAAGTAGCTTTTAAATAAATTTTTAGGGGTGGTGTGTGTGTGTGTGTGTGTGAATGAGAGAGAGAGAGCGCTAGTGATGTGGGGATTGAGCATGCTCGTGACATACGTGACTTGCATGTGGAGGTTAGAGAACAGTTTTCTGGAACATGTTCTTTTCCACCTGCTGAGGATGTTTCCTTTCTGCTGCTGTGCAGCATAGTTAGGCTGGTTGGCCTGCAAACATTCTTTACCTGCTAGGAATTCTTTTTTTATGTTGTTGGGTTTCATTTGTTTAATGCTTTTGAGACAGGGTCTCATTATTTAGCCCTGACTGGCCCAAAATTCACTAGGTAGTCCAAAAGCTATCCAGAATGCAGACAGAGATCCACTTGTCTCTGCCTCTTGAGTGCTGGGCTTCAAGGCATATGCTACCAGTTAAGGAATTGTTCAGTAGATCTCTTTTTATCTTTTATTGCCATATATTTTTCTTTTTTCCTTCTTAGGTTTTCTTATAATCTGATGCTACACTAAGACAGTGGGAATGTTTTTCTATTTAACTTTCAGAGACGTATGTATTTCATTTTCCAATATCTAGGGCCTTTGAGGGGCTAAATTACGCCTATTTAAGTGCTGTGCTTCCTGCAAATTAGATCTTTGTATTAAAGATTAGCTGAGAAAATGT
Organism: Ondatra zibethicus; assembly: GCA_004026605.1. Taxonomy (NCBI): domain Eukaryota; kingdom Metazoa; phylum Chordata; class Mammalia; order Rodentia; family Cricetidae; genus Ondatra; species Ondatra zibethicus. Next base: position 46,259 of record PVIU01014431.1, read on the forward strand.
AAGGTCTCTTTGTCATATTTCCCCAAATAAACAAATTTGGTATAATAGTATCTAGCTATATCTCTTTCTAAAAGTTTTCTTGCTTAAATGACTAATAAGGAAGGGACAGTTTTGTATGAGGGAAGCCTTACGTTTAATTCCCTGCACACCCAAAAAGGGTGGGACAATAGAGGCAGGTCAGGTTAAGCAGGTATAATGATATAAAGGATTGGCACAATAGTGAAAGGGTTAGATCACATAGTAAAGACAATCATGTTATGAAATTCCTATGATAGGAATGTGTCGGGGTCTGATGCCCCAACATAAAACCCCGTCGTTGTGTCTCTGTCTCTCAGTGCTGCTGTTTGCTATTGAGAGAGATGAAGACTCCCTTTCATGGCCTGAATCATTAGTCTCTGACCTATTGTAACTGTTCTGTTCTGAAAGAGTTATCTAGCAACTCCTCAGGTGGTGCGTTTGGAACTATCTCCTGCTGGTCAGGATTTAAGTCCAACCTTTCCTGTATTAGCATCCAGAAATAAGGCGTATCTTTAGGGATGTTTTTTGATCTATAATTACAATAAGTTGTTGAGTTTTCATTTCCACTTTTTTTCATACAGCAACATCTAAGGTCCTGCGCTGGGAAAACTGAGGGCATATCTCCTCTATGAATTTTAAAAATTCTTGTGTCTGATGCTGCTGTACTCTCTCTCCTCTGTCTTTTAATATATCTTTAATCAACTGTATAGTCATTTGATTCTTTTTTCCTTGTCCCATATTTTTATATTTACAAATTTTACTCCCAATATTACTGTCCCACTTTGTTATCTGAGCGCTTACTATTCACATATCCACGTGTGGTGAGGTTTTATTCTCGCGTGTTCCTCATGGTCTCCTCCATACTTTTGGTCCTTTTTCCAGAATTTTTTTGGGTTCAGCGGTTGGTCCTCACTGTCTCATCTGTACTTCTGGTCCTTTCTCTGGCATTTTTCGGGGTTTAACAGTCAGCCCCACGTTGGTCGCCATTGTCGGGGTCCGATGCCCCAACATAAAACTACTTTTCCCTAACTGGACTTGTGCGGAGGCATGGGAAATAATGAGACACAGTTTACACAGCAATATTGGAAGGGAGTTTCAGGCTTCATCCATTCCTGAAGATCTCCTGCGTTTATTATTCAACCCCCCCCATAAACCCGGGTGGAAACTCATTAATATTCTCTTGGGGGGGGCGGCAGTACCATTACACTTGCAATTCAGTCACCAGCTTGGAATCCACACCTCTCCCCAGGTGATCTACATAACAACAAAAGAGAGGGAGCAGCACATCCTGAGCCTTTGTTAGGTGGCTACAGCTTGTCTGGCAGGACAGCATTGCCCTGGAAACCAAGCATGGCCAGAGAACCTGGCTGCAAATATCTTGTATGAAATATGGGTCTACAGGAATGATGGAAATTCCTGTGATAGGAGTTTCTGAATGGTCTCCGCCTGTCCACATTTCCATCCACCAGCCCATCTACAGAGCTAGTCCTGTTTTTGCCAATCAAGGTATCCATTCTCTGTCTGCCTTCTGCCCGTGGATGCATTATTCCTTTTAATTGTTCTTCCATTTGTGTCAACTAATTTAGTTAGAACTTTACTGCTATCCACTTGATTCCTTCTGTGAGCCAAGTATTGTGGCATAGGCATAACAGAAAGGCAAATGAGAGGTATAGTCTGTTTGCAACACCAGGATGTAATATACAGAACAAATTACTAATAACAATTTCCAAGGCATGGGGGGGTTCAACCCAGGGATTCACATTCGGGGAATATTTTGGAAAATATATTTGCTATGTATTTCCCACTTAAAATTGATAAAACGTTTTACAAATGTGTGATTAGAAGAGCAGAGGTAATGAATTACTTCAAGGAACCTGCTTTCTTGAAGGCATTTGTATTTGTACATAGGAATGCAGAGCAATATGGCAGCATGCTTAAGGAGTGAACAAGTTCAAGCTGTACAAAATGCCAGCATGGAGAGGGTGAGGTGGGCATGAAGTCCAGATGCCGAGGAGCTTTTGGTAGCTGTGGTGAGGAGGAGTCAGTTGTCTTTAATGGTGCAAAGTTTGTCTGTTGATCAACTTGAAACAGGCACTCAGCCATGAGTGGTTAGTTGTTCAGTGTAAACTGGATTCAGTGTTGACCATGGGGGAATGAATGAAAACAGGGAGTTGGGTAGGTAGGGAAATGGGGGTGGATGTGGGAGGAATTGGGCGGGGAAATACACATCAAAACACAGTATATGAAATTCTCAAAGATTTCATAAACCCTTTTTGTTTTAAAAAGAACAACATGTAAATTTCTTTACTGGAAAAAGCAAAGCCCTTTGTTTGAAGCACATGCGCGTGTAGTTCCAGCTAGTCTACGGGCTGAGGAGGAGGCTAGCTTCAGTCTGGAGTTCTGTGCCAGCCTGGGCAACATACCAAAATCTTGTCTCTTAGGAAAGTTTAAACTATCATAAATGTATTAATTTGCATATTATAAAAACCAGTATATGAAAACGACAGTAAGGAAAGCTAGGGATTTTAGAAAAATAACAAAGAATATAGTTGAGTGTGCTAGTGCACACCTGTAATCTCAGAATTCAGGTTGAGACTGGGAGATCGAGTCCTGCCGGGTCACATATCGAGACATAGTGACACGACAGGACCAAACAAAGAAGGCAAATTACGTGTCAGCACTCAGAGTAAGTACTACTAGTATTTTGGTCTATTTTCTTACAGTGTGTTTTAAAAATAATTATACATAAAATTCTGTGTAGCTGCTTGGGAGACTGAGGCAGGAAGATCACTTGAACACAGGGTTTTGAGACCTGGGCTACGTATTGAAACCCTATTTCAGGGGAAAATTTTTGATAGAGGGGTAGAGAAATGGCTGTTCAGTTAGAAGTGCATACTGTTCCTGTAGAGAACCTGAATCTGGTTCCCAGCTTCCATATCTGGTTCCTAGCACCCACATTTGGGGGCTCACAATTAGCTGTCTATAACTCAAGCTTTAGGGGCTCTGAAGTCTCCGGCTTCCATGCACACCTTCACGCTTGTGCACATACTCACCTACGAATACATAATTGAAAAAATAGAAATCAAAAAAAAAAAAAAAGAAGAGAGAAAAGTTGGGCTGGTTGATACATGCCTTTAATCCTAGCTAGTAGCCCTCAGGAGGCAGAAACAGGTAAACCTATAAGTTTGAGACCAGTCTGGTCTACATGGCAAGTTCCAGGCCAGACCCCATCTCAATTAAGGAAAAAAAATGCAATTCAGTGTGCTTTAGAATATTTACAGTGTTTTATAAAATACTACTGCCTAATTCCAGAAGGTGCTCATCCCCCCCCCCCCAAAGGAGCCCTGGACCTTTGGAGTCCTTGTTTGTTCTTTGCTCTCAATTCTGGCAAGTGCTGTCTGCCTTCTGTCAGTGATTGATAAACAATCTGGCCCTTTATGACTGACCTATTTAACTCAGCTTATTTTCAAGGTATACCATGTGACAGCATGTACTAATAGTTCCTTTTGTGGGTGAATAATAATACAGCCACATTTTGTTTATCCATTAATGAAAATTTGTTCTCTCTACTTTTTTGGCATTTAAGAATAATATAAATATGTATACATATTTTTGTTTGAACATATGTCTTCATCTGTTTTGAGCATATACCTAGAAAGTAGAATTGCTCAGACATATGGTAATTCCAATATAGAACTTTGTGAGGAATTGACAAAACGCTTTGCACATTGGGTGCACCATTGTACATTTTTACCTAGTGTTTATGTTCAATTTGTCTTTAAAAAATATTTATAGTCTTTGAGTTTTATACATGTATTCAGTGTATTTTGTATCTGTTTTAACTTCCTTCTCCTCTCGTGTTTTCCCAGATCACCTTGTCAGCTTCATATCTTCTTGGTCTCTGTCCCCATGTCTGTCTGTCTCTCTGAATAACTCCCTGAGTCCAGTTTATGCGCAGGAGCATGGCTGCCTTACTTCCTCTGTGTTTTGCTATTACTTATTATTCTCTGTTCATTGTAAGAGCTTTGAATTTGTGTGTGTATATGTGTGTGTGTGAGTGAGTGTGTATAGATACAAGCACAGACATGAATGCTCATGTCTGCATAAAGTACCATGTCATGTTTCTGGGCCAGAGCTGATTCTCCTCTTCCTCCTTTAAATGGGTCCTGAAGATGAAATTAAGTCACTAAACTTGCTCAGTAAGTGCTTCTACCTCCTGAACCATCTCAGCAAACCTGTCCTCTGTTCTTTTAAAAATACTGTAACTATTCTAGTGGAAACGGTTTTTCCATAGATTTTTATTTTCCTATTGGCTTATGATATTTAACATCTTTTCATGTACTTACTGATCATTTATTTATATATGTCTATGAAGTCTTTTTCCTATTAAATTGGGTTCTTTTTGTAATTATTCTCTTTAATTGCTTGTACATAATGTTTAAAATTTCTGGCTGACTCCCGACCAGTGGAATAAACAGCCAGACTCAGGATTCTTCCCGGATCACGCTTTATTGGAGAGCACTCGGTTGAGGAAAAATGGGAGGCAAGAGAGCCTCTAGGTTGAAGGGAGAGCGGGAGGCGAGAGAGGGAGAGCTCTAAATGGCGGCTGCTTATATAGGGAGATGTGACGCAACTCGCGCCTTGATTGGCTGCTAAGTCCCGCTGGCACCAGAGTCCTCGGGATTGGTTAGGGACACTTAGGTTATTGGGCATGCGGGAAGCGCCTGGACGCTCAGTCTTGAAGCATTGCCAAATATGGAATTTGTTTACCTCCAAACTGCGAGGATGCAAGCGTATGGCTCCCTGCAAAAATTTTTCTCTTTTGAGACAAGGTCTCATCAGGTATACCAGGCTGCTTCAGACTTGGTGATTCTCCTGTTAGTCTCTCTCTCTTTTAATATTTTTATTTGATTTTATATGTATGAGTGTTTTCCTTGCATGTATGTCTGTGCTCCACATGCAGGTCTGGTACTCACAGAGTCTGAGGATCCCCTGGGACTGGATTTACAGACAGTTGTGAGCTACCATGTAGGTACTGGGACTTGAACCCAGGTCTTTCTGGAAGAGCACTTAGTGCTCTTAAGTACTGAGTGATCTCTCTGGCCTCTGCTTCAGTCCTTTCCAGTGCTAGGCCTAGGATGTTACAGAATTGATCTTTGAGATTCCTGGAGTGCCACAGAAGATTTACTTAGGGCACTGTGAACATTTGAATTTCTGAGAGAAACTCATCTGTCAGAACTACCAGCTCTGAATCATTGGCATCTTCCCTTTTAGGTTGTGCTTACTCTGGTTTTGATGATGTCATGATGTTGGGAGCCTAGATGTTTAGCTTGTTGTGATAAATGTAGTGGCATTTCATTTGTATTTTAATACATAAAACTTGCCTGAGGATCAGAGAGTAAAACAGCCACACTGGCCAGCCTTATAGACCAGGCAGCAATAACACACAGCTTTAGTCCCAGTAGCCACACTAGCTTGCCATAGAAACCAGGCGGTAGTGGTGCACACCCTTAATCCCAGAACTAAAGAGGATTATAAAATGGGAGGAGACAGCTCTCAGACACAATCTCATTCTGAGATTCCTGGAGGCAGGATTGCTGTTTTGAACTGAGGTAAAGGTAAGAGTCAGTGGCTGGCTGTTTTGCTTTTCTGATCCTCAGTGAAAAAAAAAAGCAACTGTTTTGCAAAATAAATGATGTGGAGCAGGAATGAAGACTGGAGATATTGAGTCTGATTCCAAGAGTTCCTTTAAGTATTGTTAGGTTGGGGAGAGGAGGAGAGACAGCTCACTCCCTCCCCTCCCCTC